>JAODAL010031073.1:0-48995 GCA_025379985.1 Phyllomedusa bahiana | reverse complement strand
AGGGCTCTACCGCACTTACACAAATTGGTCTACATGGCTTTCGTTCCAGAAGGAAACCTCTTCTAAAGATGATGTACAAGAAAGCCCGTAAATAGTTAGCTAAAAAACAAGAACTTGGCATGGTTTTTGGGAAACATGTCCGGGGGGTTTGATGGGGCCCCAAGTATTTGTCAGGTGTAAATTAAGTGGGGCCCCAGGTAAGCAGTAAAAAAGCAAGTGTTTTGCCTACAGTCAAGCATGGTGGTGGGAGTGTCATGGTTTGCAGGGAGCTACAGTTCACTGAGGGAAACATGAATGCCAACATGTACTGTGACATTGTGTTGTAAACTAGACCACAGGACAGTTTTCCAACATTATAACAACCCCAAACCCACCCCCAAGACAACCACTGTCTTGCTAAAAAAAAGGGGGTTAAATTACGGGATTCCCAAAGTCTCCAGACCTAAAACCCAAAAAAAGATCTGTAGGGCTCCTCAACTAAGGGGGGGGGAGTGCAAGGTATCTAAAATCCCCCTTTCGTGATGCTGCCATGGGGAGTTTAAGAGGATTCCAGTGGCTCCCCAACAGGGATGGGCAAATTTGATTCTAAACGAAGTGGAATTCGTTTTAGAATTTTTCGGGAAAACTTCGTTTTGCACAAAGTGAAGTTTGGGGTAATTCGGGGAAACGAAGCGGTTTTTAATTGATAAAAGGGCCCGCAAGACTGGCGTTACAGGGGGCAAAGAATTTGGGAGGAAAAAGGAAACCCTCAATGACATGGGAGATGAAGAAAATCGAGACCGGGGTTCTGTGATGTCACCGCATTAAGCCCGGGACGCGACGCTGGTGCTCACACTCCCCTTTTTTGCCCTGCGCAGGCTACATAGATCCACACAAAAAAAATTTGTTTTTTTCACGATTTTTTTTTGGGGGGGGTTTTCAGCTTTTATGAAACTTCCCTGTTATAATTTTGATTCAGTTTTGGGGAATTGAATTTAAGTTAGTGGGGTCCAATTCTGCAACAATACATTTTTTAAAGCCCTCTGGTCAGTTTTGGAGCACATCAATATCCAAAGGGTTGTCTAAGCCCGTTTGTGCTTTGTGTCATAAAAAAAACACTTTTTCAAGCCCCAAAAACATTAATTTTTTCTGCTGATTTCGTAGCGCATTTTTATCCCAAAGGGTTAATTAAGGTTTTGGTTTTGTTGTCAGGTTTAAAAAAGAAAAACGTTCTTACAAAAAACCAATTTTTCCAGTTTTTTTCCCGGTGATTTCGTAACGCAATTTTTATCCAAGGGTTACCCCGCCCGTTAGTGGGTTCATTTGGAAGTCAAATTAAGGGTGTGTATTTATCTTACAATAAACTTCTTAAACAAATCTGTAAATTTTTTTTTAAAAAACAGTCTCAGACAGAGGGGGCAGGTCTTACAGCGGTGGCAGTGCACAAAATTCCGGGGCAGGACAGGTCGCAGCACAGTAAGGCCATTCCCCCCGCCGGGTTTTCGGCCCGGGTTTTTCAGCCGCTTTGCGGTTTTTCATACCGCCTAAAAAAACCGGCCGAAAATGAGCAAATTGTGCTCTATGGAAAACCCGTGAGCAGTCCCCACCTGCACGGGTTTTCCGCCCGCGGTTTTGTCGCCGGCGGTCCGGTGGCAAAAACATTGAACATGCACAATCTTCCGCCCGG
The DNA here is from genome assembly GCA_025379985.1 of Phyllomedusa bahiana. Classification (NCBI taxonomy): domain Eukaryota; kingdom Metazoa; phylum Chordata; class Amphibia; order Anura; family Hylidae; genus Phyllomedusa; species Phyllomedusa bahiana. Next base: position 47,329 of record JAODAL010031073.1, on the reverse strand, counting down.
GTTTTCCGGACGGAAGATGTGCTGCTCAATGGGAGGGGGAAGGGTTGTTCTCCGCTCATCGCGGAGAAAAGCCGTCCCCCCCGCGGCCGTGGGGATGGGCGCAAAACAGGACAAATACCGGCCGGCAAACCGCCCGTTATTTGTCCTGTGTCGTGTGAACGCGTCCTAAGGGGACATCGCAGCAGGGGTCACTCTGTAAGGCCAGAACTGCAGGTGTCATTTAGCGGCCGTGTGTTGACCAGCAACCCAAGGGTTCTTGATTGGTTGGCTAGGTCATCCACTTCCTCCCAGAAGACATCTGACAACCTCAGCCAAGAGTCGGTGGGAACGTCAGACACAACCCTTAGTTGGCATGACCCGGGAGCGGGTCAGTGGCCCTCACCTGTCCTCAACCCGCCTCTGTCCCATCCGGTTCCCTCATGTGGTCTATGGTATGTGGTCTGGGCTCAGCGCCACTATACAGCGAGGATGAACAATTTGAGGACAGTCAGCAGCTACTTGGCAGCGAAGAAATGGGGCCGATATCCCCTGCTTCTTGCAGTAGGCGGCAAAGTATAGATGTGGAGAGTGGCATGGGAGGGGTCAGCCTCTGCATACCAAGACTGTTCAGGAGGACAGCAGTGAAGATCCAACAATAATCGATGATGATGTAGCCGACCGCACTTGGGAGCCGGGTGAAGCAAGGGCTTCATCAGCGTCAGGAGAAGAGGGCGTCAGCTTGCGCGTCAGGCAGTGGCGCAGCCAGCAAGTGGATAGTGTGGCAGGGTAGCAGCAGTGTGAGGTCGGGAGCCAAATGGCCACAGGGTAGAAAACCCGCTTCGCAGGTCCAAGAAAGTATCGGCACAGGGGCTCATTGAGGCAGCGGCAGTAGTAGTCACTCAGTGCGGAGCGTTGGCGGTAAAATCAGCTACTCGGCGGTGTGGCAAGTTTTTTGCTAAGACACCGGAGGAGCCAAATATGGGTATATGAAGAATCTGTGGGAAGAAAGTGAAGCGTGGTCAGGGAGCTAATGTTGGCACCAGGGAACTGCGTCAACACATGCAGCGTCACCATCCGGTGGCCTGGGAGAAATATGGCTCAGATGTGGTGGTCCATCCTGCCGCCGCAGCAACAGCAGTAGCAGCGCCCAGTGGCATGCATGCCATTGCAGCCAGTCAAGGCTCCACCACTTCTGCAGAAGGGAGCTGTTTCTCTTTGCCATCATCTCCCGCTCCTAGCTGCTCATGGCGCCAGCAGTCGTTCAGCGAGGCGATTGCAAATTGACAACAGTATGCGTCCAACCATCCTAAGGTGCAGAAGTTGACCGTGCTCCTGTCCAAATTGTTGGTACTGCAGTCCCTCCCTTTCCAAATGGTGGTCTCTGCACCGTTCAGAGAACTAATGGCTTGTGCCGAGCTGAGGTGGAGAATTCCAAGCCTTAATTTCTTTTCCAAAAAGGCAGCACCAGCCCTTCACAAATATGTAGAACAGAAGGTGGGCCAGTCCTTGACCTAACCAGTTTGTTCCAAGGTGCACGGCAGCGCGGAGGTGGAGCTGTAACTACGGTCAGGGCCAGTACATGTCCTTTAGGGCCCACTGGGTGAATGTGCTTCCTGCCCAGCCACACCAACAATTTGAAAGGAGACACCGCTTTCTCCTCCACGTTGTAAAAACTGCTCCCTCCTGTGCCAATGTCCGCCTCCTCCTCCACCACCACCACCATCTCAGCCTCCACTAGTACTGCTCCATCATACCACATGTGTAGCTTTCTCCGCGCCAACTAAAAATCGGAACCATGGTGATGGACAATGGGAGTAACATGGTGTTCGCGCTGCACCGAGGAGGGATGGTCCATGCGCCCTGCATGGTGCACGTGTTCAATCTGGTTGTAAAAAATTTCCTGAATCTTCCCCCCCGATCTTCGAAGATTCTGAAAATGGCCAGGAAACTGTTGCATGCACTTTATCCATTCGTACAAAGCCAGGAACACCCTCCTCGAGTTGCAGCGGCAGAATGGCCTCCCCTAACACACGCTGATATGCGATGTTTCCACCAGCTGGAATTCCAGTCTGCACATGTGGGACCAACTGTATGAACAGAGTAAGGCCATTAACGATTTTTTGATGATCCAGGTGGACAGGAGTACTTCCTTGTGTAACTTTGATGTCAACCAGTGGCAGCTCATGCGTGACACCTGTCGTTTGCTGAGGCCGTTTGAGGAGGCGACGTTATTTGTCAGTCGCCAGGACTACGGGATGAATAACGTAATTTCACTGCTTCTTTGTCCTGGAACAGATGCTGAAAAATCTGTCTGGGCAGGGGACTGGAGATGTGGCGACTACATCTCGCGGCCACATGAGTCCGGTGGGGACTGAACTGGAGGAGGAGGAGGACATTGGAGCACAAGCATTGTCTGGTGAAATTAGTGGTTTTTCTACCCAGGTGACAGGAGAGGAAGGGCAGGAGCAGCTGGAGGAGGTAGATGGAGATTAGGAAGATGAGACAGATGACCCCCAAGCACCGTGGCAGTATACAGTGAAGAATGAGGCAGAGAGTCCCTCAGAGTCACTTGCGCACATGGCCCGCAGCATGCTGATTTCCCTGGCTAGTGACAGCCGAATAGTCACTATCCGGCAGAGGGATAACTTATGGCACTCCACCCTTTTGGACCTTTGCTACCGATACAAAATGGGAGCCTTTTGTTCCAGCTGCTGAGAGGGAGGACAAACTCAAATACTATCGAGAAATCCTCCGTAGTCAGTTGGCCGCTGCCTATGTGCAGCATGGTCCATCCTCTGACAGGTCTGACCAGGGGGTTCCTCAGTGCTCACGTTCCACTGCTGCTATGGGAAGGGGGGGGGGGGGGGTAGGAGCAGTACCAGCTCTGACAGCAGCAACCTAAGTCTGGAGTCGCTGATGAGCAGCTTCCTTCACCCACCTAGTGAGGAGGGCACTCACCAGCAGCAGCAGGACCTGGAGCAGACCCTGAACCAACAGGTGGTGGCCTACTTGGACAGCACTCTGCCACCCAGTTAGAAGATCCGCTGGACTACTGGGCAGCCAAACTGGATGTGTGGCTGCAACTTGCCGAGTTTGCAGTGGAGAAGCTGTCCTGCCCGGCCAGTAGTGTTGCATCAGAACGGGTGTTCAGTGCGGCGGAGGCCATCGTTACCCCAAGGAGAACCCGCTTATCCACCAGAAATGTGGAACTACTGACCTTTGTCAAGATGAATTGGGCATGGATCGGCTAGGGTTTCCACACACCAATGCCTTAGGCGTCAGATTACATCAGCCATGACGCCTCACCAAAACTTTGAGAAATGAGTCTGGGTTCAAACTACCTGCCTCAGCCACTATTCTGATGCCGCACCCACCTGATGCAACACATCTGCTGCCATTTTCTCCATCTGCCTACCACCATCTTTACCAGGGACTAGTATTGCCACCCACCTCCACACTCTGTCATTGTGCCACTCTATGACCTCATGCTGCTGCTGCTGTTGCTGGTGCCGTGACCTCCACACTGTGTCATTTTTGCCAGTCTCTGACCTCATGCTGCTGCTGTTGTTGCTGCTGCCGTCACCTCCACACCCTGTCATTGTGCCACTCTCTGACCTCATGCTGCTGCTGTGGCTGCTGCTGTGACCTCCACACTTTGTCATTGTGTCCCTCTCTGACCTCATGCTGCTTTTGATGCCGTCACCTCCACACTGTCATTGTGCCACTGTCTGACCTCATGCTGCTGCTGTGACCTCCACACTGTGTCATTTGTGCCACTGTCGACCTCATGCTACTGCTGTGGCTGCTGCCGTGACCTCCCCACCTGTCATTTTGCCACTCTGTGGCCTACTCCTTTTTGTGCCACCTCCACACTGTGTCGTTGTGCCACTCTCTGACCTCATGCTGCTGCTGTGGCTACTGCCATGACCTCCACACTCTGTCATTGTACCACTCTCTGACCTCATGCTGCTGCTGCTGTTGATGCCGTCACCTCCACACTGTCATTGTGCCACTGTTTGACCTCATCTGCGCTCGTGACCTCCACACTGTGCATTGTGCCACTGTCTGACCTCATGCTACTGCTGTGGCTGGGTGCCGGTACCTCCCCACTCTGTCATTTTGCCACTCTGTGGCCCCTACTCCTGTTTGTGCCACCCCCCAGAATGTCATTGTGCCACTCTCTGACCCCATCTGCTTTCTTTTGGCTGCTGCCATCACCTCCACATTGGTCATTGTTCCACTTCTGACCTCATGCTGATGCTGTGGGTGCTGCCGTGACCTCCACACTGTGTCATTTTGCCACTGTCTGACCTCATGCTGCTGCTGTGGCTGCTGCCGTGACCTCCACACGCTGTCATTGTGCCACTCTCTGACCTCATGCTGCTGCTGCTGCTGCTGATGCCGCCACCTCCACACTGTGTCATTGTGCCACTCTCTGACCTCATGCTGCTGCTGTGGCTGCTGCCATGACCTCCACACTGTGTCATTGTGCCACTCTCTGACCTCATGCAGCTGCTGCTGCTGGTGATGCCATGACCTTGACACTGTGTCATTGTGCCACTCTCTGACCTCATGCTGCTGTTGATGCTGTGACCTCCACACTGTGTCATTGTTCCACTCTCTGACCTCATGCTGCTGCTGTGGCTGCTGCCATCACCTCCACACTCTGTCATTCTGCCACTGTCTGAACTCATGCTGCTGCTGTGGCTGCTGCTGTGACCTCCACACTGTGTCATTGTGCCACTGTCCCCAAAGCACCCCCAAGCACCGTGGCAGTATACAGTGGAGATGGAGGAAGGGAGTCCCTCAGAATCACTTGCGCACAGGGCCCGCAGCATGCTGATTTGCCTGGCTACTGACAGCCGAATAGTCACCATCCGGCAGAGAGATAACTTCTGGCTCTCCACTCTCTTGGACCTCATGCTGCTACTGGTCCAAAATGGGAGCCTTTATTCCAGCTGCTGAGAGGGAGGACAAACTCTAGTACTATAGAGAAATCCTCCGTAGTCAGTTTGCTAACGTTCCGAAACCATTATTTGCCAAGGCAATTCTACCTCCATCAGCTTCATCATTAATACCTAAAAAAGTTCCAACGCAGTTTATTATGAAGTATAAACGTGGTAGTTTGAATCCAGTTTTTTGCGTGACACCAATTTGTTCAAAAGCAGCGTATGGAACTTGAACTGAAGGAGACCCTAACTACAGGGAATGTTTTAGGTCCTTATTTTGCATTCGGTGCCATTAGTGATGGAATTTAGTGCAAAACTGGAATGGGAAGCAAAAGCAAATGCTGCAAAACTGGCTTTGGATGAGCTTCTTCAGAATGAAGAACATGAATCGTATGTCCAACTTACAGAAAGTAAAAACCGGCTCCGGGACTATGAAATAAATAATAATGATCTTTAGAGCCTATAGAGAAAGCGTTTCCTTGAGCCTCGTCTGTCATATCCATGTACCATACCTCTTGCCTCCGTCCCTTGACCACGATCCTTGCCGGCTGTCCCGACCTTACACTTGTCCCCGACTCTGAGTTTGCCTTACGATTTTGTAAACCCCACCCACACCTCAGCGCCACCGCAAGCAAGTCACGTCAGGGGTAGCGACCTGGTAGACTCCAGCCGCAGCAAGTCCATCCCGCTTTGCGGCGGGCTCTGGTGAATACCGGGGTCTACTTAGATTCTGCTCCCTGGTGTGGCTATTGCCATCGTCCCCTTACTGTGCTGCGATCTGTGTCGGCTCCAGTAACCTACTACTGTGTTCTTTGGCGCTATTGTAGGATTTTAGCCCTCAGCTTGTTTTTTTCTATGACTTTATCAGGCTGCATTCCCGCTTCAGTTTTTTGGTCAGTTTTGCCCCCGTAAGAGCACAGGAATTTTATAGTGGAGCGATTCTAAGAGCGGCGGCAGTCATGTGCGTGTCATACTGAAACACAGCATTGTATGAAGACCAAACCAAGCTCCCTCTGCATATTTAAGCATGGCACAACGTTCTACAGCACCCTGCAGGCTCTCTGCAGCCAGGAAATAGCTGTTTTATAATACGATTCATCCCGAATTAATTTGGAAAAATTCGCCCATCTCTAGCTGCAACCTGTGAAGCTCTTGTGAACTCCATGCCCAAGAGAGATAACGCAGTGCTGAAAAATAATGGTGGCCACACAAAATATTGACACTTTGGGCTCAATTTGTCCATTTTCACTTAGGGGTGTACTCACTTTTGTTGCCACCGGGTTAGACATTGATGGCTGTGTGTTGAGTATTCACATGGCATGTTGAGTCTGAGTGAACATATGTTTTTAGATACGTGTTTGGATCCCTCTGTCGGACCCTAAACAGACCCAAACTCTAATAAAAAGCAATGTGATTTACATTGCATTTACTTTGAAACACGCATCGGTGCTCACACAAGTGATCGCCGATGTCAGTGCATCTTTCTGATCCGTTGCAAGAATTAACATGTTAATTTTTGGTCCGAAAGATGCAGCAGAAGCCCTATTTAAAACTATAGGGTGCGATCTTGCTGCATCCAACACGCATCTGAACACACAGCTGCGTGTTGTATACGTGTTGGATACGTTTAAGATCCCATCACCCTTGCGTTTTTGGATGCGATTTTCAGATCGTAAACGGATCCAAAAATGCCGTGTGAACGGCACCTTATTTTGAGGACAAACAAAATTTACACTGTTTTACTGTACACTGACTACTTTACATTGTGTCAAAGAGTCATATCTTCAGTGTTGTCCCATAAAAAGATATAATACAATAGTTATAAAATGTGAGGGGTGTACTCACTTTTGTGAGATACTACAAATGAAGACTGCACTCATGTCACTGTAACAGGTTTAGCTAGGAATAGCAGAGCTGATATTCCAATCACTGCTATAGAACCACCCACAGTATAACCAGAAAGTGGGAGCCTGAAGCTGGCTGTGGCTCTGTGAGTAAAACCCTTCAATGTATAAACGTCATGCACCGGTGAAACATGATCAAGGCTAGCCACAAGACCTTTATAGGGGACAGCCACATAGGAATACTTGCCCTTCCATACCCCCTGCCTCCCTGACAAATTAGATTTCTTATTTTCCTATTTCCATAGATTTGTTGGTACTGACATCAATTGTGATGAAGAACAGTGTACACAGTGTTTTTCTGTTCAGCTGTGAAGGCTGTATCTATACAGAAGGTGCACAAAAATTGCATCACTTGTTTCCAGATCATGTGTAAAACAAATGGATTGTACATATCTGTCAATCTATGTATCAGCAATCAGTGAGTAGTAACTCCACCTTCCTATGTTGGAGACAGCAGCAGCTACTTCTTGGATTTACTGGAGGAGAAAAATGTGAGAAGCAACTGATCTTCTATTCTCTTCCATCAGGCAGAGCACTTGTGTACAGAAGATATAACCCAGTGAATTTCATTTATGTGCAAATGAACATCCTTGATCCATTTGTGTTTCATGCTAGTTTCAAAGTATGCAGCAGAAACAGAGAAGATGAAAGGACATATGGATTATTGATTACTGTGGAGATACATGAGCATGAAGAATTTTTGGAAGACATGGGTACTATTCTTATCAATAAAGTTAAACATGGTTTTCCTATACTGTCTGTTGAAGATATTGAATATTACCCTAAATTAGTCACACTGTTAAAGGGATAACTATTACCTGTTGATATCATATCTCTGTTGGTGACTTAATTCACATATTTATTTTGGAACATCTTAAAGTAGTATTCTGGTTTCCGCAGATAAAGGTTACTCTTCTTATAATAAAAAAATACAACTTTTTAATTTACTTTCTTGTCAATTCCTAACAGATGTCAGATCTCTGCCTTCTGCAAAAGAACAAAAAATGGGAACAGCATCAATAGTCCACAATGGACCAATAAGGTCCGAAATGATGCACAGTACGTCCAATGGGTGTGTAAGCCTTTTACTCACCACGAATATGTCCCAAAATTTGCAGAATTTGGATGACAGCATACCTATAGTAAAAGCAGGAACACATTTTATTCCATAGTGAGTACAAAAAACACCAATTAGCAAATTGGTGTTTTTTGTACTCACTATGGAATAAAATGTGTTCCTGCTTTTACTATAGGTATGCTGTCATCCAAATTCTGCAAATTTGAGATCTTTGCCTTCTGTCATTCAATAGCAACTTTCATTGATAGCTTCTAGGGACAAAAATAAGTCAGATTATGCGACTGGTACAAAAATATTCAAGTCCTTTAAAATACACAGTTTAACCCCTTCCTGACAGCTAGTCATAATTTTTTTACTTCTTTTTTTTTATGTAGGTAAACATTTTAGGATATAATTTTTCCAAAGTTAATTTCCCTCTTGTATTTACACCCACAAAATTTCCACATCCCCACAATTCTTTTACACACTACTGCCTCACACTCACTTTCATTTAACTCCTAACACCAGGACTGGGACAAGGTATTTTTGTGCCCTAGGTAAATAAGGCACATAGCACTCCTCCCAATTGGAAAATTCATCCCACTCCATGCCTCCTTGCACCCCTTTCCCGCCTGAGATGAAGGGGCGCCATACGCGGTCACCTACCTTCACCTACCCGTCATAAAACATTGAAGGCTGACAGCCCAATAATGTGAGGAGTCTGGCCATGTCTTAGCAACATCAGCTACATTAATCTGCTCATCCACCAGCAGGGCCTCAACCCTATTTTGCTTGCTAGACTTCTGGCATTGGTGAATAGACAATTATTTGGCTATTTTTTGTTCCAAGAGCCATAACTTTTTATGTCTCCATGTGCGCAAGCATATGAGGGCTTTTTTGTTTGCAGAACAAGATTAACTTTTTAATAGTGCCATTGACCGTACCATGGAATATATAAAAAAATCTAAGTGGGGTGAAATGTGAATAAAAAAAGTACTTGCAACCATGCAAGGGTTTTGTTTTTTATGGTGTTTACCTTTCGGTATCAAAGTTTTGTTATCTGTAGCTTGCATATCGATAAAATACCAAATAGGTTGGGTTTTCATTATGTTTTACTACATTTAAAAAAATACATTCTCTGTTTATTAAATTTGTGCTGTAACACCATTTTCTGCAAATAATAACTTTCTTATTTTCCACCTATGGACCTGATTGACGGGGCATTTTTTTATGGGCTGAAGTGTAGTTTTTATTGGTACCATTTTGGGTTACATGTTACTTTTTATCACTTTTTATTCCAATTTTTAGGTGACGTTAAATGACCCAAAAAATAAAATGTTGTCATTTGGAATTTTTTACTTATATGGTGCTCAGCTTACGGGATAAATGATGTTATATTTAAATGTTCAGTCTTTCAGGGACATGGCAATACTAATTATGTGCAATTTTCTTTTCAATAATTTGGAAAATAGCAAAAGGGAGGTGATTTGAACCTTTAATATTTTTTTAATCTTTTTATACTTTAAAAATATATGTATATATATTTTACACATTAATATTTAGTCACCCCAGGGATACTTAAACACTAAGGCACGAAAGTCTGTAAACTGAAAAGCCTGGCTACTGCTGACAGCTCGCTCTCCAGTGAGAATGTAGGGATGGTTTATCAACATCCCTGGTTTTCCAGTTGCTGTATATGTAGCACTAAGGCCATGTTCACACGGCTTAAAATGGGCCGTATTTCAGTCCGTAATTACGCGCCGGAGGGGCGCAAATTAAAGGCTGAATACGTCCCAGTCATTACGGTAATCCACAGTTGTCATAGAGACCTATGGATCACGTCTCCTCTCCCTGCTCGGCAAATCCGCCGCGGGGGGAGATAAGTGACATGTCATTTTCTAGCGGCGTATACGCGCCGCTAATAATGATTGTCTATGGGCCGGCGAGGTGCCGGCCCCCCGCTCCCGCGCCCGGCCACACGGCATAATTGCGGGGCGTAATTACGCCCTGCATTTAAGCCGTGTGAACCTCGCCTAAGGGCCACACGTATGAAAACTGTCTAGGTCTAAAATTCACTTTGTTGCCCATAGTAAAAAATCAGAGCGCCCCTCTCATTCTTTCAGAGCACTAGATGAAATGAAAGAGGCTTTCTGATTGGTTGCTATGAGCAATAATATGAATTTTAGACCTAGACAGTTTTCATACATGTGGCCCAAATAAGTACTTTGTATGCACATCATCTGGAAGCCCTTAGGATTCATGCTTCCCAGCCCCGGTGGTTATATGATCACAAGGGCACAGTAGCTGCAGATGCTGCTGGGTCTTATCAGACCCAGATCAGCTCTGCTGTGAGTTCCAAGGGCTGTATTTCCTTTGTAACTGGGGCTGATATATCAGCCCCAATCACAGGTATAACCAGCAACACAAAAAAATAAGTAAAAGTGCCCCCCACCCCTCAGAGGTCTTATTCTGCACTTATTGGGGGGCACAATATGTAAAGTAACCTTGAAACTATATATCTCCTATATAAAAAAGAGTGTCCTTAACGAAAATGTTACACAATTGCAAAATTTCAGTGCCCCCTTTTTGTTTTTATTTTACCAGATATACTGTATATATCAGTAGTATATCAGTATTATATATATACATATATATATATATATATATATATATATATATACTAACTGTTTTATAGAGAAAACTCTTCAGCAGTTTCCTCATTATCAGCACAGACAGGATTACAGTAGAAAGAAATACCAGTTCCCAATAAGAGATAGTCACACCTCCTCCTATCCCTACACAGTGACTTCTTCCCAGGTCATAGATCATACCTAGAAAATTCTCCTACAGAAGTCAATGGATCTGCTCCTGTTCACAGGCTCCTATGTCCATGTAGCTGCGTAAAGCATCGCTCTAAAAAAGCTGTTAAAAACAGTGCAAGCAAGTCTGTCCCCATAATCATATACAGACAACAGAAATACAAAAATCTACAAACTGTAAATAAAAATGGCTAAGAAAAAAATGAATATGCATTAGTATCTTGTTTTAGTTAATAAAACAAATATGGGCCTCATGTATGAAAGCTGTCTAGGTGTAAGACTTTCTTTGTTTCCCATAGCAACCAATCAAAGCTCCCATTTTAATTTCATATAGTGCTCTGTAAAAATGAAAGGGGAGCTCTGATTGGTTGATATGGGCAACAAAAAAGTCTTAGACATAGACAATTTTCATACATATCTTTATGTTAGTGACAGATTCCATTTAAAAATGGCCACATCCTTCCACTGGTCAGAATGCTGTTTTCTGAATTATTATTATGAATAGGAATATTCTCTCAGAACACACACAGTAAAAATTAAAAAAGACTTAGTTATTCTCACCTCTGACCAGATCAACATCAATTAAGTCAGATTTCATATACACCATCTTCTTTGGTTTATTCTTGAGACCCTTAGCAAAAGAGAAAATTAAAAAAAAAGCTTCAGATGAACTGTCTTTGATCTTTTCCAACAAGCTTTACATTAATGTTATTCATGGAGTCGGGCCAACTTCAGTAAAAGCATACACAAAATAAGTTATTAAACTACATGTCACCCTTGAGCTCACCAGTAATCACACAGCCGCCTGGTAAATCTCACTTACTTCAAGGTAATTAATTCAGCATAGACAACAATAGTTATCACAGTAGACATATACTAAATTCACTATCTAGTCTACAATAAATATTCAACAACAGATATTACACATAAAATAATAGAAAATAACAAATACATAACATAAAATTAAGACATATAAATAATCATTAGGGTTTCTGTAGACACCAAAATCTAGATAAAGTAAAATGTTAAGACTGTTATAAAAAATGCTAGACTTCTTTGGTTCTGTCAAAATTGAGGCTAATAATAGATATGACACACTTCTGTTATATAAACCTTTGGCGAGGTCGTCTACAGCAGCGACACCAGAAGACGGGGTTTTGTGGCTCATGGAACCCTAACTGTGCTAGGAACGGAGCTGTAGTTAACAACTATTGGCGACATGTATGTACATTGGCACTGACAGGCCAGTTCTAAATAGATTTAAAGGGGTTTTATCGTTACAAAGATCATGTCTCTGATTATGGGGACAGTAAAAATAAGCACTTTTGTAATTGGGTTGCATTACCTCTGTCACTTGGTTTAGCAGATATAAGCATCTCTGTAAAACTGTCTTTTATTTCTGCTGTTGCTGGGTCAGAACGCCCCTGGGTCGATTCTGGCACCCTAGACACGCCCCCTGCACTGTGATTGGCTGGCTGACATTTCATTCAGCCTGTTGGGATACGCCCCTAGACAGGAAACGCCCCGGCCACGCCCCCTGCGCTGTGATTGGCTGCTTGCACACTCTGTGTTTACTCCCCTCTGAGCTGTTAAAATCGATAGTGAAACCAAAGTCTGCTGGCTCTATGTACATCTCAGCTCTAGGGTCAATGTTCTGGGCAATTACTGGCTGTTTAAGGGGCTTTTGCCAAGAGGTTGATTCACCTCCTCACAGATCCAGTCCTTAAGCTGCTACTTGGAAAAGAAGGCGTTCTGTTCCTCAGATCGAATGCAAGCCCCGCCTCCTTATGACGTCATCACCTGTATTGTATAACATAAGGATTCAACACTGTGTCTGCATGAACTGCTTGTATAGAGTAGTGCTTAGGTAATCAGCCCTACAAGATAGAGGTTTGGAGTTCAAGTCCCATCAGTAGTGTTTTTGTTTTTTTTTTAATTAAAATTTGTACACATATGTAAAGATATGAAAATATATGTGTGAACATCTATAATTTTATTCATATGCACACACAAAGCTCCCCTATATAGTGTCCCATCCTTGCAGTCAAACCAAGCACTTCCAATATACATGATACAATGCATATATTCTGGGGGATGAGAAATGATATAGGGGAGCCCTGTATGTGTATATATATCATTATAGAGATTAACATATATATTTTAGGTCTCTCTACATATGTGTAGAATTTAGGGGGAAAAAAAAAAATATACCCTGTGAGGGACTAGAACTCCAAACCCCTTCGTTGTAAAAACAAAAAGTCTATCACTACTCTACCCACTGCACCACCAGCCAAAGTCAGTTACAAGATGAGCAGGGCCTTCTCTGAAAGCTGATTTGCTCCTCCACCCATCGTTTTCACTCACATGTCACTGTAAACTAAGACATATGTGTGTAAACTAAGACATATGACAGTTGCTTGCTGGGGTTTGGAGCCTCAAGGCTGCAGACATAAGCAGGCAGGAGGCTACAGAGTGTTATATCCAGAAAACCTTTTGCATCCTGCTTTTAAACCAAAATGATGATTGTCACAGTTCTTCAGTGAGGGGGGGACACGCCTCCTGGGAGGAGAGACACGCCTGCTGACAGGAGAGACACGCCCTGTATTTCAAACTCAATCTGAGAAAAATTGGGCTGGACAGCACGAGCAGTCAAACGATAACACCCCTTTAAGGTAGTTTTGGAATGTGCTAGAATTTTATGAACCTGTTCTTCTGCAGGTCATACATACAGGCGCAGTCTAGGGCCAATACAAGTCGGGCTCAGGCAGACCACCTTTAACCTGGTCTGGCTTTTTTAACTGTTCTGTGCCTAGATTTCTGTGTCTACTTCTATGAATGTGGTGTGACACGCCCCCAAATCTTTGGCGCACTAAAAACTGTTTTTGGCGCATTACAAAAGAACTTATTAAACTAAAGTTTGGAGTGCACCTGTTCATACATTCTTTTTGGCTCAAAGTACACCAGAAAACTGGTGCAGCCCCGTTCATACATGTCACCCTATGTTCCTAGAGCAGTCTCATTAAGGTCAGGGAACAGAGGAAACCTCTGATCTTTGACGCTTAACACTTTGTCGCGGTCCTGACTGGTATAATCAAATGGGATTCCTCTGCTCCATCGGGTGATTGTGACTCCCGGTGACCAAATGGAGCCCAGGGATTGTCTATACAATCAGCCCTGGAGATCTAGGGCCACATGTATGAAAACTGTCTAGGTCTAAAACTCACTTTGTTGCCCATAGCAACCACTCAGAGCGCCTGTCTCATTTCATATAGTGCTCTGGTTGGTTGCAATGGGCAACAAAGTGAGTTTTAGACCCAGACAGTTTTCATACATGTGGCCCCTAGAGTATAGTAAGCATGCGGTCAGGGCCCACTGTGTGCTGCCCTGACTGCAGCCCTGAGTCATACTGACACAAAGTCTAATGTATTAGCATACGGGAGTATGCTAATATATTACTGTGTGTAAAAAAAAAAAAAAGTGACCCCTTAACAGGATAAAAACAAACATAAAAAATGAGGAAAAAAATAATCAAAAATAAATATATAATAAAATAGTTATTGTGCATACATTACACAAAAAAGAAAGCAAAATCTACACATATTAGCTATCTGCATAATAACCTGTATAATTAAACTAACAGGTTATTTAGTGTGAAATGTGAATAGTGTAAAAAAAAAGCAAATGCAGAAAAACACTGTTTTATGTTCACACTGCAAAAAAAATGTAAAAAAAATTCTTCAGTAATTTATTTGTAAACTTAAACTATGCCTCCTCAAAAATAAAACTTCTCCCCGATAAAACAAATTCTTATACAACTGTGTCATTTAAAAAAGTTATGACTGTTGAAAGGCAGGAAGGCAAAAAAACTAAAAAAAAGTAGGGTCATTAAGGGGCCCCGTATAGGTGTTTTAAAGCCGATGCAGGAAAACCCACTTTGAGTCCCCACGTTTTTTTTAAAAAAAGGTCTCATCCTTCTCACTGTGCTGCACGGCAAGAAGGGGTTTTTAAATCTTAATGACCCCCCACCCTCTTTGCGGGGGATTTAGGGCTTCGTCAGCTCGGAGTTTGCGGCGCCCGGCGCGAGCTGCGCTAGGGTCGGGCTGTACTACACAGCCCCCATCCCAGGCATCCTTGCACTGGGGGTTTAAGGAGGAAACCTCCAAATCCTGGTGTTTTAACCCCTTTTATTGTGGCGGGGCGTTAGGGAGCGCAATCAAAGGTCCCCTGCTTGTGGGGTGATCGGAAAACCCGGTCAACCTCAGAGCCGGGGAACGGCTGCACAGTCAGCCCTGGTGACCTAGATGGCCCCGAGCTGTCTGTGTCATGCCCCTGACTGGACACACTGGGTGCTGTCCCGATCCTGCCTGTGTCAAAATGACAAGATTAGAATGTATTAGCATATATGAATATGCTTAAACATTACTAAGTATAAACTTTTTTTTTTAAAAAAAGTAAAAAACAGTTCTCCCTTCATGGGAGTAAAAAAAAAAAGTAAAAAAAAAATAAAAAAATGTAAAAAAAGAAAAAAAAAAAATAGATAATAAATAAAAAAAAAATATTTAAAACAAAATAATTGTGCTAAAATTACCAAAAAAAACCTTTTACATGTTAGGTATCCACCGACCGTAATAACCCGTTGGGAAATTTTTTTTCTAAACAAGTTATTAAGTGTGAAATGTGAATGATGTAAAAAAAAAAAAAAAAAACGAAAAAAAAATTTTAAAAAAAATCTGAAATTATTTATAAGTGAAATTAAACTATTACCCCATAAAGTACAACTTGTCTCGAATAAAACAAGACTTCATACAACTGCGTCATTGAAAAAATAAAAAAGTGACAACTGTTTAAACGCAAGGAGGCAAAAACTAAAAAAAATGTTCTGGTCATTAACTACTTTTCAGGCGTTCGGCTTAAGGGGTTAAACAGAGCAGTAGTTGAACATCTGCACATGCCTTGTATAAAAAGGCCTAATGACGCCTCTGGCAGTGGGGAAGGATAGGGTACTCTGGACCATTTCAGCCTTTGGTGGGACTCCAGCAATCAGACATTTATCACCTAAGATCAGGATAGGTCATACATTTCTATGATGGCACAAGTTTATATGCTAAAATATAACCTATTTGCTGCCTGTGAAGCTTAATACAAGTAAAAGTGAATATCACGTTAAATGCAGGATGCCAGATGGAAACAACCCTTGCCCATATGCCTTTTAAGGTCATGGCAGAATTACGATTGATTGAGTCCCCTACAGTGGAGCAGTGAGACTATACCCCAAAAAATCTGCTACTAAGAAAAACAAAAAGGCATAATGCATCCTGCTACTGCCTAATCCCATCTCCTTTTAGCAAGTAAGAAGGCACACTTGGCCACTAGATTTTTTTCCATTAGTAATGCAAGTGCATAACATATAATAGTAGAAGATGCATTTTCACCTCTACAGTCAGATGTTAAAACTAGTGTTGAGCGATTAGTATCGACAAAGTTGAAATCGGCAAGGTTTTTAGGGTGATCGAAATTTCCAGATCATGCGATAATTAAAGGTTAAATCTAAGCATATCTATTAAGATCGCGTTTTTTTCGGCGTTTCCCTGAAATTTTTGGGCGGCCGAAAAATCAGATTACAAAATAGGCGGGGAGATGTGTTTTCGACGTCATGACTGGGATGTTAGGTTCGATTGGCTGGAAAAATCCATGCCCCGTTTTACAAAGAACGCGTTTCTTTCACCCTCAGTGTCTTCAGCGTCTCATAGGGATAGGACCTGCTTCTGCCGTGGCCAAAACCTCACGAAATTTTTTTTGCACAGAGAAAACCTCACTATTAGCTGTGATCCTTCCCAAATTTTGTTAGATTTAGTTTGAAGATTTTATGTAGTTAGCTAGAGAATTATAAAGCAGCATCCCGCTGTAAATTCACGGCGGTGGGAGCGGGGGGGGGGGGGCCCGCGGGCGAATACAGACAAGCTCATCTATAAAGAAAACCCGGTAAAGTTCCCCCCAAAATTAGTGTAAATTTTTAGGGAATATCTTTTTTATTAAAAGTTTTGCTATTTAAATATTTCCCGGATATTGGGCGCCTGAACTTATTTGGTACACTCATTTTTAGTAACTGCAGGTCTCTTTGTTAGCTGCAAAATCCACTTTTATTATCAGTAACATTTCAGATAGGTGTTCATTTTCAATTTTACCCCATTAAAACCTGTGACTGTTGATATATCCACCTTGAAAGTTAAATTACAATCCAGCAATCTTGTAGACAGCACAGGTTGTTTGTTCCCAAAAATACCGTGTATCGTAGGGAAAACATCACAGTTACGTGTTTTTTGACTTTTGCACACCCAGCATTGTTCATTGACGCAGCATCTACGTAAATATTAAAACAGCAATTCTATATTCACCACAGGTGAATTGAAAGGTGCAAAAAATATCGTTTATTATATCAAAACATAAACCAGTTACGTGTTTTTTGACTTTGGCGCACCAGCTTTGTTCATTGACGCAGCATCCACGTAAATCTTTAAAACAGCAATTCTATAGTCACCACAGGTTTGAATTGAAAGGTGCAAAAAATACCGTGTATTATACGAAAAACATAACAGATACAGACATAACAGACTCCTTTTCCCGGCACTTTTTAATCTGGGGGTCAGACAGGTTTAATGGTCATACTGCGGTACAGGACAGATTAAGTCAATGTCCAGTGAAACTAAAATGGTGGTTGAAAGACTCCTTTTTGCGGCACTTTTTAAATCTAGGGGGTCATGCAGGTTTGGGGCTCATGCTGCGTTCCAGGACAGGGATATTCAATGTCCAGTTCAAGTAAAATGATGGTTCAAATAATACTGCCTTCTGGCACTTTTTAATTTGTGGGTGATTTCAGGTTTTAAGGGTCATGCTGTTTTGGGACAAACAGGGGATTTGTGAATGGGTTTTGTGTTTTTTTTTTCTGTGGCTTTTATAACTAAGTGTGTTTGCCCCAAGGATGTAGCACGTATCCATTTATTTGACTGTTGTGGATGTTAATTTCAGCTCTCCAGCCTTGTTTGGGTGTAATAATGAAGGTGTTGTTGCTCTCCCATAGACTTTAATGGTCATCGCTCATAATCGACGCTCACTATCGAAAAACCTTATCGATAGCGGCCGACTATCGACTATCGATCGATCTCGATAGCCAACGCAATCGCTCAACACTAGTTAAAACATTTTGGAGTTAGGAATGTCTGGGGGTTTGCTCTTTTTGGAATGAGGAGCTGAAGGATTCTGGGTAGTTGCCCCTTCTGTCTTTCTTATATCCTGGCCTCTAGGTGGCAGCATCTGCTCACTGTTAATGGACAATCCGTTTAGTCTAATATTTATACATATGTAGCCAAGAAGAGCAACAGTGTATTATTTTGCCATATTTTATTTAAGATGGAACAGATGTTTGCTCTTAAACTTAGGAAGGCTGATCAGCTTCACTTTTCAAGCAATGTCACATTTCTGCTCTATAATTAATATACGTAATATTTTTCTCTAATATCCTGTCTACATATCAATATGCTCTCTAAGTTCTGTAAAATTGTCATGCGGTGAAACAAACAGATGGCTGAGAAGAACATTTCTGAAACTTACAAAAGTTCTATACTTTTATCTGTTTTGTATCAAAATAAAGAAATAGCTTTGTAATATTAACTTTTAATGCAGAATTGTTCTGCATTTTTCAACTCTCTGATAGCAACATGTCACCTGTGGATGTTTTCATTCTGGTTGCTATAGCTACATAAGTACAATTTCCCCCTTGTCTATACTAGTTTACTATTGTACTTGTGTACAAAGACTCTGTTGACATTAGTGTCACACTTTACATTTTCCAGTGATTAAAAAGGACGTGATATTATAAAAAAAAGGATATCCAGCATCTTCATATATAAAATCCAAATTTTATTGAAGCATCACAGATGAAACCGGCATACAGGACACAGATCTACGCATTTCAGGCCGAAAAGTATTAAGGGCTTTTGCTTTACGGTTTGAAACGCGTCAGTTTGTGTCTTGCATGCCGGTTTTATCTGTGATCCTTCAATACATTTTGGATTTTATATGTGAATATGCTGGATATCCTTTTTATCACATCAGGTTATGGTGACGAAGATCCCCATGGTCCGTACACTTCTGAGAATTATTGGTGAGCTGCATCTTTCTTTCTATATATTAAAATGAACTAACTGAAATATAAATGAAGCACTTAAAGGGGCAGTTCCCAGCCCCAAAACATGGCTTATTGCCCTGTTTCTAAAATAAACAATGTTAGCAAATAAAATGAATTTGCCTAAATGCAACATTTTCAATCAGGTCCTCCCAAAATTGTTTTCTGAAGTTAGGAGGGTATAGTTATCAAAAAATCCAAAAAATACAAAAAACTGCCAATACTGGGATAACCCCTATAGATTTCTCTGGCATCTGTTAGTCAAAATAAATGACTATTATGAGCCAAATTATAGTGAATCATTTCTATCTTATATAAAATTTAGAGCATCAGCTACGATAATGCAAAGTTTGCATCTACTAGATTTCAGTTTCATTGACCAAAAGTCTCTTTGCTTTTTGGGTACAACAAGCCTGTTTACACTTCTGTTGACTTAATACACATGTAAGTTTACTTTCTATTGTCGTGGTCAAGATTTCTTCACTCAGTGTAGGTTTTTGACCCTGTGGAGAAGTGTTTTTGTGTATCGTACTTTGACCTCTGGAGTCGGCCTCTCCATGAAAGTAGGATAGACAAATAACACCTGTGCATTCTTTAAGCTGACACAGCATTTGGTCGTGTACGCCATTTTGTTTCATTAAGATATATAAATCTGTCACATTAGCCATGAAGACCAGAAACCGCTGTACCTGTGATAGAGACGTCTATACACAGTGTTGTCTCAATGAGTGTTTCGTGTTCCTACGCCATTCTTGGTTTCTCATGGCTGATGTACGAATAGGATTCGATGATGTCATACTCTGCAGGTGATGTTATAAGCACCTAAAACCTTTGTAAATAACTATTTTTCTCTTACAAACTGTACATAATATCTCACTATTTTCTGTAATCATTTTATGTTATAATTTTATCATACTTGATTTATTATTGGACTCTTGTAAAAATAAAGCTGTGTTATATCCTTATTGACTGGTCTTCTTTAACCCCTTAACGACCGCCCACCATCTTTTGGCGTCAGCTAGTGCAGGTCGTTCGTCTGCAGCAACGTCTTTTGGCGTCGCTGCAGACATCGGAGTTTGCGGCGCCGCAGCTGCGCTAGGATCGGGGCTGTAATACACAGCCCCGATCCCAGAGCATCCCCTGCGAGCACCGGGGAGTGGAGGAAACCTCCGCAACCCGATGCTTTAATCCTTTGATTGCGGCGGTACGTTACCACAGCGCAATCAAAGGGTTTCCCTTGCTCTGTCGGGTGATCGGAACACCCGGTGACCCGACAGAGCCCGGGGAACGGCTGCACAGTCAGCTCTGGGGACCTAGAGTGGCCCCAGAGCTGTCTTTGTACTAAGCCACTGAGTAGGACACACTGTGTGTTGTCCTAATTACTGCCTGTGTCAGACTGACACAGATTATAATGTATTAGCATATATGAATATGCTATGATGTGTTAGGGCCCAACATCTTATTACCACTAATCAGTGGCTAGAAAGGGGCAAAATCACTCTCTGGAGATCCAATTCCAATTCATTTCAGCACATAACACAATGTCAGTTTAAGCATGGCTGTACCAAGTAATGCTGAGCAAAGTTAAAGGGTTTTCTAATCTGACTATTTCACAGAGCCTGCTCTTTACAGCCACATGTTGAAACTTTTTGGAGTTTGGAATGTCTGGAAAAGTGCTCTTTTTGGAAGCAGGAGGTGAAGGACCCTGGGCAATAGTTCCTTTTGTCTTTCTTATATTCCGGCCTCTAAGTAGCAGCAGCCCTTCACTGTCAATGGAAAACCCTGTTTTGCCTAATTTTTATACATATTCAACTAATATTCAACAGTGAATTATTTAAATCCTGTTCAGGCTGTAGGTAGTTTTCTAGCAGTGATTGACATTTCAGCTCTGCTATTTCAAGCTGAGCCTGTTAAAGGAAGGAGTTTGAACAGCAGGACACAAGGCGACAGGGCTCTAAGTGTTAAAGTTTATCAGTAAGAAAAATAAACATTCTTCTGTGCTGCTGATAAGACACAGCAGGAAGCAACATCATCATTCTGACCAGGGCTGCTAGAGCAGAAAGAGGTGGTGGGTAACCTAGGAAACTCCTGTAAACTAGTAGAAAATAAGAACTGCTCTATTTCTGATGTTAAGCAAATTCTGAATAGCAATGTACTTGGTTAAAATCTTTATTTACATTTTTCTCCATGTTTAAAGCTAATCAATGTGATGGAAATTCCTCTTTAATACCTCTTTAAAGGGGTTCTATGGGAATCGAGAAAAAATAAATAAATGTAAATGTGAAAAGCAAATGTCAGAATAAAAAACTTTCTAAATACCTTTATTAAGAAAAATCTGCTTGTTTTGTCTGGGGTATAATCATTACTGTAAATCAAAATGGCCACTGTGTTCTTTCTGTAGCAGAAACCTGTCATAGAACATGGAATAGATGCAGAGGACTTCCTGGTCAGGCTGATACAACATGGCTGTTATTCTCTGTCAATCTGACTGACTTCTAGAGACAGAGAGCTCCGTAGTGTGGGGGATACAGAGGAGAGGCTAAATGACTTGGAGAGGAACTGCAGAATGGCTAGGAGTCATCCTGCCTTCTCTGAGGTTACCTGAATACCAGCTAAATCAATTGTACATACCATTTTCACATAAAATATATTTTTATCTCTCTCCCTCTTTCTCGCTCTCTATGTATAGATATATCTATATACAGTTGAAACCAGAAGTTTACATATACTATATAAAATACACATATGCATGTTTTTCTCACTGTTTGACGTGAAATCAGAATAAACCTTACCCGTTTTAGGTCAATTAGGATTACCAAAATTATTTATATTTGCCAAATGCCAGAATAATGTGTGTGAGAGAATATTTTAAGGTATTTTTATTATTTTCTGCAAAGTCAAAAGTTTACATACACTAAGATTACTATGCCTTTAATCAATTTGGGACAGCCCATATGATGATGTCATGTCTTTGGAAGGCAACATCTGAGTTAATCAGAGACACACCCATAGATGTATTTTAGTGCACACCAGAAACACACTGCTTCTGTGTGTAACAACATGGAAAAGTCTAAAGAAATCAGCCAAGATATCAGGAAGAGAATTGTGGACTTGCGCAAGTCTGGATCATCCTTGGATGCAATTTCCAGATACATGAAGATGCCTCATTCATCTGTACAAACAATTATACACAAGTACAAACAAGATGGGAAAGTCTAGCCATCATACCGCTCAGGAAGGAGACAGGTTCTGTGTCTAAGAGATGTACTTGCTTTGATCCGGCATGTGCATATCAACTCAACAACAAAAGCAAAAGACCTTGTGAAGATACTGGCAGGAGCTAGTAAGATTGTGTCATTATCCGCAGTGAAAGTGTGTACTGTATCAACCTCGGATGAAAGGCCACTCTGCCAGGAAGAAGCCATCACTCCAAAAGAAACATAAAAAAGCCACATTAATGTTTGTAAATGCACACAGGAACAAATACCTACTAAAATTAAACTGTTTGGCCATAATTACCATTCTTACATTTGGAGAAAAAAGGGAGAAGCTTGGAGGCCTAAGAACACCATCCTAACTCTGAAACACGGGGGTGGCAGCATTATGTTTTAGGGTTGTTTTGCTGCAGGAGGGACTGGTGCACTTCATAAAATATATGCAATCATGAGGAAAGAAGATTATGTGGCAATACTGAAGCAGCATCTCAAAACATCAGCCAGAAAGTTAAAGTTTGGGTGGAAATGGGTCTTTCAAATGGAAAATGACCCGAAGCACACTGCCAAACTGGTTACAAAGTGGCTTAAGGATAACCAAGTCAATGTTTTGGAGTGGCCATCACAAAGCCCTGATCTCAATCCTATTGAAAATGTAAAGCTTTAAAAGGCAGGTTGTGAGCAAGGCGACCTTTCAAACATGGCTCAGTTACACACCAGTTCTGTCAGGAGGAATGGGCCAAGATTCCTACCATCAAAAGTGAGAAGCTTGTGGAAGGATGTCCCAAAATGTTTGACCCAAGTCACACAGTTTAAGGGCAATGCTACCAAATACTAATGAAATGTATAGAAACTTTTGACTTTGTAGAAAGTAATAAAAATGCCTTAATAATTATCTCTATCTTTCTCATTATTCTGGCATTTGGCAAATGTAAATTATTTTGGTAACCCTAATTGACCTGAAATGGGTAAGGTTTATTCTGATATCATGTCAGTTAGTGAGAAAAGCATGCATATGTGTCTTTTTATATAGTGTATGTAAACATCTGGTTTCAAATGTATATAGATATATCTATACATATAGCGAGAGAGAAAAAGAGAGAGAGATAAAAAATATATTTTATGTGAATATGCTATGTACATTTGATGTGTGGTTGTAAATACTAAATCTGATAAATATATTAAGATTTTGAAGTAAAAGGTATAAAAGTATATATATACATACCCATACATATGCACACATGCCTCATGTATAACCCCTCAGTAACCAAGTCTTTTTTTTTTTTTTTTTTTGGTCTGCATAGTGGTACAAAGGCTTGTTTTGATGTATTTTTTAATGGTGCCATTGACCATACCATATAATGTACTGGAAAAGCCCCCAAAGATTCTAAATGGGGTGGAATGTGAAAAAAATGTTAACTTTGCATTGCAGCGCCATTTTCTGAAGATAATAACTTTTTTGTTTTTCCACCTATGAATCTGAGTGAGGATTTGTTCTTTACAGGCTAGATGCTAAGGTAGTTTTATTTTCCTTTTTAGAATACATGCGATTTTTTGATAATTTTTTAATTCCAATTTTATTGGTTTCTGAAATGACCGAAAATCTTCAGTTTTAGAGCTGGGACTTTTCTTTTGTGGTGTTTATTGTATGGGAAAAATGATGTTCTGATTTAATAGATTGGGCTTTTACATGGCAAGCAGTCTGGCACTGACTAAATAGATGTAAGGGATCCTTACATATTTCACCAGCAACCCTGCAAAGACTTAAACCAATGGATCTTGTGGTGACGGTCCTTAGACTAGTCATTGGTGGCAGTATGATGCAACAGTGATGAGGAAATTGGAGATTAGTCTGACAGAGCCCTGTGTCAGAACAGGAGATCAGTTGAATGTGAGAATCCAGACTGAGCAAATGAAGGCAGAGTACAGGCTAGGAGTCAAAATCCGAAAATACACGTAATGGCAACAAGCCAAAGAGCAAGGCAATAAGCAAAATCCAGAGATGAGCAGGGTCAGGTACATGCAGTTATTATAGATATATAACAGGCTAGAAGTAATAAATATACTGCAACTGATGCTGTCAATAAGTGACAGACATGGTTGAGTTTAAATAGCAATAAAGAAGGAAGACAGTGGCATGTAACAAAATCCCTTTCTGGGGCCCTCTCAATACATCCTCGTTCAGGAGAACTCTTGAGGTACAATTTAATCAGGAAAGGGACATCAACATCTATTGTTGGTACCCATGATCTCTTCTCTAGAATTGAACCTTTCCATTGGTTAGATGGTAGAGTTTACCTCAAACTAACTTCAGAGTCAAGAACCTAAGTTAGTTCAAAATTGGAAGGGGAGATAGTGAATGGTTGTTTGATCATGGGTTCAGTACTTTGACAGGACAGAAGGAAAGGAAGTCTGAGAACCACTTAAAAAAGGATATTTGCCTGAAGCTGAGAAATCATGGTTATGATAGGCAGAGGAGGATATCAGGCCCGTTATCTATGCAAGTAAGTGTAAAAAAGCTCAGCCAGATCCTGGGCAAGAGATAAATTTCTTGATCCAAAACAAGATGGCAAGGAAGACCATCTGTGTTATAGATAATAATTCCTTAAAAGAAAAGCTGTTCCCCACTAGCCATATAACCGATTTACCAAGACCCACTGCCAAATTGGTAATAAAATCCAAGGATATGTTTGTCCAGGACTGTGGATGAACAGGTAGTAGCTGCAGGAGAACTAGAAGGAACTGATATGAAGATTTGGCTTCAACGCATGTGGAGCAGGCAGATACATAGTTAGTCATGCCTTCTCAAATAGTACTACCAATAGTACCGAGCATTAAGATGCATAGTGCAGAGTCTGCTGGATGACCTAATAACTTAGAGGAATGAGCCCAGTAAAGAACCTGGAGTTACAGGGCAGGTGGCATGACAGTCAGTGCTTAGGATGATGGCATGAAGAAATTCTCTTCCCTTCCGTTAAAGAAAGAGAAACCCACAATGATCATAACTTGAAACTGACAAAAGTAATAATAAATTAAAATTGACTAAAAATCAGCTAATGAAAATCAGACAATTGGGACATGTTAAACTAAGGTGTGTGCTATAATAAGCAGCACAGGTATCTTCAAACTTGTAATCATTCTATCTACCTATTTAAGGGGCAAAAATAGTCATTCTGCTGTTTGGCATCATGGTGTCACATGGTACTACAAAGTGTCACATGGTATCAAACTGAAAGATAGCTTAGGAGAGAGAGTAGTCTCAGGAGATTAGATAGAAAATACTATAAGACCATCTCCATAAAGCTTATACAGTTGCACATACCGTGTTTCCCCGAAAGTAAGACAGCATCTTACATTCTTTTTACCCCCAAAAGTCCCACTATTGTCTTACTTTCGGGTATGTCTTATATAGGGCAGGGATAGGCCAGCTGTAGGCAGGTATAGGGCCAGCTGTAGGCAGGTAATAGGGCCAGCTGTAGGCAGGTATAGGCAGGCTGTAGACAGGTTATAGGGCCAGCTGTAGGCAGGTATAGGGCCAGCTGTAGACAGGTATAGGGCCAGCTGTAGACAGAAAAACACTTACCTGGCTCCCCGCTGCTCCGTCTCCCGCGCCGCGTCGCCTCCTCGCTGCTCCGGCCTCCCGCGCGGTCTTCCCGGCACAGGCAGTGACGTCATCAGGCCGCGCACAGCACGTTGATGACACACGCTGCCTGTGCCAAGAGCTCCGGACAGCCGCTAACGTCTTTACTTTCGGGGTAGTCTTACATTAGGCGACCTCCCTAAGACACCGCTACGTCTTACTATCGGGGGTGTCTTACTATCGGGGAAACACGGTATTATTCAGGAATTTAAGGTCTATGGTACTGTAGCCAACCTTCCTGGACGTGGCCACAAGACAAATGGAAGACACATAAAATATGAATGGTGACCAAAATAACTTCCAAAGAGATTAGACGTGAACTTTAAGGTCAGGGTACATTGGTGTCAGATCGCACTATTCGTCACTATCTTTGCCAAGGTGGATTTAATGGAAGACGACTCAGGAAGAAGCCACTGTTAAAAATAAATCATAAAAGAATGAGACTGGAAATGACCAAAATGCATATTGATAAGCCACAAAGCTTCTGGGAGAATATCCTATGGACAGATATGACAAAGCTGGAGCTTTTTGGCAAGTCTATGCTCACAGACACAAAAATGAAGCATTCAAAGAATAGAGCATTGTACCTACTGTGAAACACAAGACGTTTGTTATGTTATTGCTACTTATGCACCTGACACAGTGCTTAATCTGCGCAGTACAATGAAATTTCACAGACATCAGCATTCTGGCAAAATGTCACCCATTGTGATAAAGCTATGGTTCAGTTGCATCATGTCCTGCAACACGAAAACCCAAAACACACAGCTACAAACATTCAAGAATCACTACGAGCAAAACATTGTGGAAGGAGCGGAAACATGCAGTCTGGAGAAGACACCTTCACACCTGAGACAGCTGGAGTTTGCTCACAAGGAATGGACCAAAATACCTTCCAACACTGTAATGACCCAAAACACACAGCTAAAAACAACGTAAAATAGCTAAGAGCAAATCATTGGACTATTCTGAAGTGGCTTCCATGAGCCCTGATCTAAATCCTATTGAACATCTGTGGAAGGAGCTGAAAAATACAGTCTGGAGAAGGCACCTTCACACTTGAGACAGCTGTAGAGAAGTGGGCTAAAATACCTGTGGGCAGGTGCAGGGCTCTTTGACAGTTGCAGAAAGCATTCGTTTGCAGTGATTGTGTCAAAAATTGTATAACAAAATATTATGTTACGGGTACCATCATTTTTGTCTAGGTCAGTTCCATTTGTTTGTTTTTTAACATTTTTCAGTTGAGCCACAATTCAAAAACAATGTCTGATTTTCATTAAAATTCAAATTCACTACTAGTTTTTTCCGTTTCAAATTATTTCAGTGGCCACTGTGGGTTTTTCTTTCTTTAAAGGAAATGTACCAACAATTTTATCCACATATGTACACTAGGAATTCACAATGTGTGCAGGATTTTTTGGGACAAAGGTCTGATGCATCAAAGGAGCAAAAAAGAAAGTTTGTTGTCAGCTGGTCTGTATGGAAGTGTGAAATCCAATTCTGCGAAGAACAGAGACCAGAAAACTTGTTCACAAATTCCCCAAAAATTTTTTTGCCAGAAATATTTATTTTAACAAAAATATCACTTTCTGAAGGAAGTGTCCTTTTAAAGGGGTTGTGCCACAAAAACACATATCACTTATCCAAAAGATAGGTGATAAATGTCTTATTCCTGGGAGTTGCACTGCTATGATCACAACCGTGGTTGTACCACTCAAACGGGCCTCCAAAAACCTCTAGGCGCTCACGCAGTGAGGGAGTATAGCTGAGTACAGCGCTCAGTTAACTCCATCGTTTCCATATACTTTGAATGGAGCTGAAATCTATTATGTGCACTGCTGCTCCATTCAAAGTATATGGAAACGATGGAGATAACTGAGCTGTATCGTTTGTCTATTCAGAACTAGGTCCGTCACCCCGGGGTTTAGACACTTCCCTTTTTGTACACGGTAGCAACGCAGTGCACATGTTCGACTGCTGCTCCACTCAATCCCTTCCTCTTTCTGCGAGCGCAGTGAGGAAGGGCAGAGTGTCAGAGTCCCATTTTAGCAATCAGATAGTTATCACTTATCAGGTGAATAGGTGATACATGTCTTTTATGGTGCAACCCCTTTAAATAGTAGACCTTGATGACACCATCGGAAGCAACAAATAGAGAAGGAAAATACATGTATTTGCTGTACTAACAGGATGTGATCGAGCAGCAAAGTGACATAAGATCTTTGTTGAGATCTTACTGCTAATAGATCCAGATGACCTTTTATCAACACAACTTGCCGTAATAATGCATACAACCAAGGACTGTCTAAATTTTACAACCGCTTTAATTTCCTACACAAGTCACAAAAAAATTATTCCAGAAGAAAACAGAATGGCTAAGAATTTCCTTATCCTTCCAGCAGATGTCATCAGAAACCTTTATTTTACACAACAGTAATTTCAGCAAAGCAAATTATATTGGCTATGTTTTCATCATATACAAAATTACTACAAATATTCTGTATGGAACATAAAGTGATATAAATCTAAAACAAGCATAGACAAACTTATATTGGTGGAGAAAGTATAATGTTGTACCATGTCAGCCACAGAAAGCAGTAGAAGAGTGAAGAAATCATTTGATACCTTTTAGAGGCTGAGTATATTTGATAAAATAAAACATGTTTGGTCCGCACATCTAAAAAGTTTTGTTTTAAAAAAATGAGCATAGGTGCACGCTGGTGTGGGAGTAAAATACTCATATAATCCAATGTCAGCAGCACTCTACTAGCACTAAAAACAGTCAAAAGGAATGTAGGAATTATTGGAAAAACATTTCTGTTACTTTAGATACCTGAAAATTTGAGGTTCTTAGTGTACATTTTTTATCAAAACTGTAATAAGCCCACCTGCCGTCGACAAGGCGACCTCAATACAGGTGAAATCCTACTCTATATGTTACCACTTTTGGTGCCTGTTCAGACCTCCACATTTCAGGGAGAGAACATTCCTGCTACAAGCTACTCTGTATTGATTTAAAAACCTGTGCAGGTGGGTGGAGTGCAAAAACCAAAGTGGGGTCAGCCACTCTCCCACACAAACAGTCTAAAAAAACAATATTTGGTCTGCACATCCAAAAAGTTTTTTTAAACAAAATGAGCATAGGTGCACACTGGTGTGGCAGTAAAATGCAGAGTAGCTTATAGCTGGAATCTTCTCTCCCAGAAATGTGGCACCAAAAGAGGTAACATTTAGAGTAGGTAACCATCTGTAATGAGATCGCCTTGTCGACGGCAGGTGGACTTTTTACAGTTTTGATCAAAAATGTACACTAAGAATTAAATAATTTAAAGTAATTTCATAATATAATTTTTATGAGTAATCATATTTTTTGATTCACCAACACAAAACGAATTTTTTTGTTTAGAAAAAATGGCGCACTATACAGAATGTATACAACCTCCACTCAGTACAGACCAGCTCTGGCCTAAAGTGAATATCCACTCTTCATCGCTATCTAATCTAATCTGTACTTCAATGTTCTTCATTTGCTATATGGCTATGCTATACAATAATATAACTCTTTATTACCTTCACCTTGATCTCCTTCTGTTCTACTGACATCTCCCATATTTGCTGATCATACGCTCCAATCTGTAGAAAATAGATTTACACGTTTACTGTCAATACTGCAGTCATACTGCATTCCTTCTGTCCTCAATGCAAACAAGGACACAAGATGCAAAAACCATGAAACCACTGTCTGAAGCAGGCAACTCCACCTTATGGGCTTGGCTTAAATCCCTAGCTATGTTTCAAGTTTCATTAACATAAGTTAAAGGATATCTTTCCCCAAATGGATGGTAC
The DNA here is from genome assembly GCA_025379985.1 of Phyllomedusa bahiana. Taxonomy (NCBI): domain Eukaryota; kingdom Metazoa; phylum Chordata; class Amphibia; order Anura; family Hylidae; genus Phyllomedusa; species Phyllomedusa bahiana. The sequence continues at coordinate 17,741 of JAODAL010031073.1, read as the reverse complement.
TAGAGAGACAACTTTCTTCCTCTGTCAGAAGAGTTTAGTTACACATTCTATTTTTTTACCAGGGAGCATTGCATGGGCTATGAGTCCCACTACATTGGTTGGGCACTGTCTACTTGGAGAAATATTTCCCTGCTAGAAGTACACCATAGGTTTCTCTCCCACCTTGCCAGAACCCTACTCTGTACTGACGAGGAGCAGACACCCCAAAAGAGCTGTCTGCAGATTGGTAACTCTTCGTTATGGAGGAGATTCTGGCTTGCCATACATTTGTTTGAGTTGAGGCATATGGTAAGCGATTTCACTCTGCACAGCCAGCAGCTCCACAGTAACACGCAGCTGCTTCTACAATTAGAAAACAGCAGAATTGTGCCAGGTGCCTAAGTCTCCTGCGTGTAAACATAGAAGGGAGACAGATCTGTGCGGCTCCGGATGAGTTCATAGAAGACTAGGATTAAAACTTAACAACCTCCTAGCTGTGAGAGGAGAAGAGATCAGTGCTCTGAGTTCATAGAAGACTGTCTAGACTGAATGCAGGCCTGTGGTATGTAAACAAACAGCTCTTACAAAATAAGACTGCAGTGACATGTGGACTCAGACAGAGAGGGGGGATGTGCTATTCCCTCCCACTGATCTCAAACAAACACACTGATTCAGGAGCGAGCATGATATCATCCCCCTTCAGTTAAGAAACACCCAGCTGGGAGGGGTAGAAACACCCCTGGATTTGAGGAGCTGAGAAAATGATGCTATAAGAAAACATCCGAACTGATGAAGCAATACTTCCCCTTTAAGGTAAAGGGAATCTACTTCCAATAGGTGACATTGGAGAGACAGCTTTCTTCCTTCTGTAAGAAAGTGTATTCACATTATTATGCTCTCTAAATCTTGCTAAATTACTGAATGTGTGTTAGCAGGAATAGAATGTATAGAAAGAAATATGACTGCAGGATGAGAAAGCATACAGTTTGTGGTCTGTGACTATGATACCGCATAGGTATCCATAGGAGCTTTAGACACAAAACAGTAAGAAAAAAATTTTTAAATTAATATTTGCAAGTTTGCTTTACTTTCAATACATTGCAGGACATACAGTACATCAAAGTTGACCACTTCTATAAGGCTCAGTGAAGAAGGAAACCCACAACACAAATAGAGAGCCAACAAAATAAAAAAGATAATGGCACACACTAGTTCTTTGTTGCAGTGCATTATTCATGTGAGTGTGAAACTGACAGGCACTGTATTAGGCCTTCCTGCTTAGAATAATAGGTCTGCAAAGATGGCACACCTGGGGGCCATTACCACCATTAACAACTGCATACCATGATCATGTTGCTAAGGCACCGATAGGTTGAGGGGAGCCCCAGCCCACTATCTAACCACCTAGAAGCCATGGTCAGTATTAACTGTCTTATCTAATGTGTTAAACAGGTGGGATCAAAGATATTTCTAATCCCAGCCACTAAAGTAGGCTATTGGCTGTATAGTACAGTTGTCACCTGTATAAACTAGCACTTCATTGTATCAAATTATTAGGTCAGTTTACTGGAAATGCATAATTTCCACATCTAATATAAGTGGTTAAACAGATAATAAATAAAATGCATTAATTTATATAGAAAAATATGTGAGGTCACTTGCACATTTTTACTTGGGGTTCCGTTCATTTATCTTAGTTGTCAAAAGTAGGATCATATCCCAGCTCGGAGGAAAAGGGAAACATTTCTAAAAATTTCCCAGAATGTTTCTCCACGAGCTGATCTTTTTTTTTATTCAAGAATAGACTGAACTCTAAGGTGCAAGTATATTGGTGGAGGTCTAAGGCTTTCACTGGCTGCTAGACCGTAGGGACTGCATCTCTCTATAGAACACCGTGCCAGTTCAGATTCCATCAACCACATTTTGGCCCACATGTATGAAAACTCTCTAGGTCTAAAATTAAATTTGTTGCCCACAGCAACCAATCAGATTGGTTGCTATAGGCAACAAAATTAATTTTAGACCTAGACGGTTTTCATACATGTGGCCCTTTATGATACTTTTGCCATAGATTAGAATATCTAGGGCTAGATAAGCAGGAAATCTTTGGAGGGTTGGGAATGCCAGTGACAGAAATGTGCTTCTAGAAACTGAAGATAAAATGCACACACAAGGGTAACATCTTTCCTTGAGGAGAGCACCGAACGAACGGCGTATAGAGATTTGTTTTGCCTTTTCGCACTCTACTAAGCATCTGCATATCACAAGGCATTATGGGAAAGGGGTTGAGAAGCCCAAAGCGCTTAGTAGAGTGCGAAAAGGCAAAACAAATCTCTACACGCCGTTCGTTCGGTGCTCTCCTCAAGGAGAGATGTTCCCTTTCTGAGCTACTCAATGCCTCCCACACAGCCAGCCAGTATTGTTCTGCTCTGCACTGATGAGGGACAAAAATCCCGAAACAGCGTTGTCTGCAGATGAGAGATATTGGCTTGGCTAAAATCCATTTTGCTTTATCAAGACCTGGTAGGTCAAAAGCAAATTGAGAATTTGTTACATCCAACAGAGGGCGCTTTGGGCTTCTCAGCCCCTTTCCCATAATGCCTTGTGACACACAAGGGCAGTGAAAATACTGTTAGACAACCTAATGGGGGATAAGAGTTACAGGGCCGCTATAAAAATAGGGCAGATAGTGCTCCTGAATTAGGCCCCTTTGTAACTAGAATGCAGATAAATCAAAAACTATGGTGGGTCAAGAAGTCATCTAATCCCTGCCCCAACATTCTGTGTCGTAGGCCACAGTGGATGATGTTTACTAGTAGGCTAAAATATTGTGTGACTGTTGTGTGGAAGGATCAACCAATAAGCAATAAAATACAGGAAAAAGTGGCTGATGTCAACAATGGTGGAAGGTAAATGAGAAAGAACAAGGAGGTAATATATATGAACAAGGGGTAAACACGGAGGCAATCTTTATGAGACAGGGTGGCGTAACCTAAGTTGCAACAGTTTGAATTGGGTATTACATATGAGCTAAAAAAAGATTAGCACATGCCCATCTAACACTTGTAAAGGTGGTGGCATGCTTAAATTATTGTAAATTGTTTTTATAGTATATATAGTATGCTGTGTGTTCACGAAAATATAGGGCCTCATGAATGAACACTGTCTATGTCAGAGCTCCCCTTTCATTTCATATAGCGCTCTGAAAAAATAAAAGGGGAGCTCTGATTGGTTGCTATGGGCAACAAAGAAAGTCTTAGACTGAGACAGTTTTCATACATGAGGCCCATAGATTTTGGTGGCATAACAGATGTACTTGGTGCACAGTATACATTTTAACACATTTGTGGATATACATACATAGGGTTTACAAGGGTACTTACTTTAGAAGATTTGCGACTTGCAGCTTTCAACCAGATTTGTGACATTTTCAGTTTTTGTGATTTTATAACGCTATAGCCACATAAACCTAAATGATATGTATGTGCATGTTTGTCTATTATTTGTAGTAGCTACAATATGTAAACTTTTAGTTTGTGTCACACTTTTAGCCACAAATATTTTTACATGTTTTTTAATAGAAAATGAAACATTGACACACAATTGCATGAAGGTGCATATGTGGCATTTTGACAAGTAAGGTGTCAGGTGTCTACATTCATTAAATGTATAGGTGGGCATTTAGTACGATTTCCTTTATTTTTTAATTTAGATTTTATTTGTACACATCAAAAGTGTGAAAATTGTGCAAGTACAAAATGTCCAAAAACTCCTGGCAGCAAAAGGGTTAAAGAGTTTGTCTGATAACGTTTTTTTTGTTTTAATTATGATTTTTTTCCCTTATGTAGATTTCCTGGATTGTCTCTCTGACTCCCTACTATGAGCTTTAATAGTATGGCAGTGAGTGGATCGCTCGATGGTTCTTCTTTGAGGTCAGTTTTGGCCTGAGAGATATATGTAATATCAGCAGCACCTGATAAGTGTAAAGAAACCCCCTCCCTTAGTACAGAAAAAGATTACCCCATTATCTCGTCCTGTATTGCTCTCTTCATTTCCCTGCGGTCTTGTCTAATCTTAGCTATCCATGTCCAGGGAACAATAGAGAGATCATTATGTCATCATCCACTATTTGTAATGAGACTACACACAGATATGGAGCAACTACAATAAAATGGGGTTAGTCGGCTCTGCCATTCAGGAGATTTATCACTCCACAATCAAAGCTAGAGAAGGACAAGATTTTATATTTTATTTTATTTGCATAGGACTGCTGAAGTAAAAGAAAAATACTGCCAAAAATTAAAAAAAAAACGTTTCCAGGAATATTGGTTTTAACAAAACTACTCCTTTCTGATGGAAGTGTCCATTTACCGTTGCTTGATCATTCTGTATGATTCTTAAATGGATCAGATACTTACTTTCTTCTGATACCAGGATATTGCATCATTCTTCTCAGCAGCCATGCCTTTATCGTTTCACTGGAACTTCTGACTCAAGAGTATACAAGGACCCTGAGCACAAGAACTGGATAAAAAAAAGCAAAACTGAAAACATATCTGCATGAAAGACAAAAGCTGCAAAATGATAAAGACTACACTTCAGCACATACACAGACAAACCTAAATATTCAGGTTAGACACACCCTCAACTCATTGTCTAACATCATATTCACAGATGTCCAAGATCATGAGATCTGCAGTGCTGTTTTTAGTACAGTCCCCTTTGTTATACGGGTGACCAGGGGCGTCGCTAGGCTCGGGCCCCGAATAAAACTCCCTGTGCCCCGAGTCTCCCGGGCTCCAGGCCGCTACCGTGGGCTTGGAGCACCGACTGGTGCCCTTCAGCTGCATGTGCGTTCCGCCCCGCTGGATGCACATGCAGGCTGCGGCTTCTGCGGAGCAGAGAGCGCGCGCTCCCAGCTCCGCAGACAGTGTCGACCGGCTTGGTCCGACACTGCCGGGCCGCCGGGTCCTCAACAGCCTGAGGATCCCCCGCGGCCCGTGCGCCATCAGCCCGGCAGCGTCGCGATGATTGTTATGTCATCGCGAACGCTGCCTCCTCCCCTATGGCGCACACGCTCATAGGCCGTGCGCCCGAGGAGCTGCCGGAGGAACGCGGGCTGAAGAGGACAGACCGCTCGCCGGGGGAGTTAAGGTGATATGAATGGTTGTTATTTTTGAAAGCGTTTACCTGCCTCCAGTGCCCCCATATACTGCCTGTGGCCCCAGATAATGCCCTGCCTGTGGCTCCCATATCCCTCCCTGTGGCCCCCATTCCCTGCCTGTGGCCCCCATATCCCTGCCTTTGCCCCCATATTACTGCCTTGCCCCTATAATGCCTCCTGTGGCCCCCATATCCCTGCCTGTGGCCCCTCATATTACTGCCAGAGCCCCAATATAACTGCCTTTGGCCGCCCAATCCCTGCCGATGGCCCCATATACTGCCTGTGCCCTATAATGGCCCCCCCCCCCCCTGCCTGTCGGCCCCCATATTACGCCTGTGGCCCCATATACTGCCATTTCCCCCCAAAAACCTGCCTGTGGCCCCATATACTGCCTGCCTGTGGCCCCCATATCCCTGCCTGTGGCCCCCATACCTTGCCTGTGCCCCCTATTACTGCCAGTGGGCCCCCATATCTGCCTTTGACCCCCATATACAGCCTGTTGCCCCCAAAATCCCTGCTGTGGCCCCCATATACTGCCTGTCGTGCCCCCATATACTGCCGTGGCCCCCATTTACATGCCTGTGCCCCTATAATGCCTGCCTGTGGCCCCCATATCCCTGTCCTGTGCCCAATATACTGCCTGTGCCCCTATAATGCCTGGCCTGTTGCCCCCATACCCTGCCTGTGGCCCCCATATTACAGCCTGCGTGGCCCATATACTGGCCTGTGTGCCCCCATATCCCTGACTGTTGTCCCCCTATAAGCCTTCCTGTGTGCCCCCCATATGCTGCCCTGTGCCCCCCATATACTGCCTGTGGCCCCATATCCCAGCCGTGGACCCCATATCTGCCTGTGCCCCTATAATGCCTGACTGGGCCCCCATATACGCCTGTGGCCCCATATCCCTGCCTGTGCCCTATATTTGCCTGCCTGTGGGCCCCCATCAGCTGCCTGTGGCCCCCATATCTCTGCCTGTGGCCCCCATATGCTGCCTGTGCCCCTCTAATGCCTGACTGTGCCCCCATATACTGCCTGTGGCCCCCATATTCCCTGCCCTGTGGCCCCCAAATGCTGCCTCAGTGCCCCTATATTCTGCCTCGTGCCCCTAGATACCTTCTTGTGCCCCCTATATCCTGCCTCAGTGCCCCATATACTGCCTGTGGCCCCATATACTGCCTCAGTGCCCCCATATACTGCCTGTGCCCCCCTATATACCTGCCCTGTGGCCCACATATATCCTTCCTGTGGCCCCATATACTGCTTCAGTGCCCCTATAATACCTAACTGAGGGGACTGCTATACCTATAATTAAGGAGTTTTGCTGGAAATGTGAGGATCTAAGATATTAGTGTCCAAATCCTCAGGGACGAGTAGATTGGCCAGGACAATCAGCAATGAAGTGTGAACCGGATGGAGAAAGAAGGAAGGTGAACGACGCTGATCAGAAAAAGATGTCTCCTGTGAGGTCACTAAATGTAAACTGCAGTGTAATCACATATGACTGCAGACGTCTTACATACAACTAGTAACTACCACTATATGGTCACTATATGGCAGTGGTATAATTCCCTACAGAGCCTTGTACAGCTGATAGCGTCCACAAGGTGAGGGTCTGGCAGGATAATTTGATCCTAAGTTGTAATAGTTTTGGGTCCTGGTTTTGAGTAGAGGTTTTTATAACAATCTCTGTCTGGTAGTTTGCTCCATGTATCGGTGTATGTTTTGGTGACGATTAGGGTATTGTCAATATGAAGGTGAGAATTCTGAAAAATAAATTTTGTCATTGTGATTTTTACTGTAGCATTGACAGCTGAGTGAGATGACGGATCTGTGGGATGTGCAGAAAATTAGTGAGACAGGAACACAAGGTATTTCCTGTAAAAAAACATCCATCCAGTTCACATGAGGCGTGAAAAATGTCAGTGTGAACCACCCTACCCAGAAAAACACAAAGGGCCCGAGCCCCGGTTACCCGTGAGAGGCCTGATTGGCACGATTGAGAGTAAAGAAGATAGGACTGCCCGATTTTGGAGACCACGTTGAAAGTCGTGGGCAGCTTAAACATGTTCTGTCAAGATATGTGAAACCGAGAGTCTCAAAGTTTTTCATTTTATTGTTATGATAGAAAGCATAAATGCTTCTTTTGGGATTTCGACGTAGTGTATTGCCCTTTTTGCAAAATGAGTCCGCTGGCGGTCGGTCTGTGTGTGTAAATGTATATATTACATGTGTGCGCAGCCCTGCCCAGATGCACCCAGGTGTTGCATACGTTTTTTTTCGGAGATGTTTTTGTGTGCAGAAACATACTTTATACTTGTGTAACATTGATTTTAACCTATATAGCGGAAGGAGAGGGGTGCTTCCATTTTGGGTTCTGTCCCCGCCCACTCTCACAGGCTGTCATAAGAAGGGCAGCTTTGCAGGTTGGGTGATTTTTTATATGTTTTCTCTCTGAATCAATGGAAGGTTCGGTGACTCCAGTGAGAGGCCTGATTTGGCTCGATGATCAGGTAAAGATAGGATAGGACTGCCCGATTTGAGACCACGAAGAAAGTCGGGGCACTTAAACATGTTTCTGATCAGATATGTGAACCGAGAGTCGCAAGTTTTTTTTCATGTATGATAGATAGCTACAATGCTTCTTTAGGGATTTCGACGTATGTAATTGCCCTTTTTGCAGAAAGTGCCGCTGGCGGCGTCTGTGTGTGGTACATGTATAATTACATGTGTGCCGCAAGCCCGGCCAGTGGCACCAGGTTTGCATTCGTTTTTTCGGAGATGTTTTTGTGTGCAAGAAACATACGTTATAACTGGTGTGACATTGATGATTTAACTATATGAAAGGAAGGGGTGCTTCCATTTGGGTTTTCTGATCCCGCCACAAACGCCCCCCAAGCCCCCCCCCCACCCCCCCCCCCCCCCCCACACACCACACACCAAACAACAAACAAACCCACTCTCACAGGCTAGTCATAAGAAGGCAGCCTTGGAAGGTTGGGTGTTTTTTATTTTTTCTCTCTGAATAATTGGAGGTCGTGACCCAGTGAGAGGCCTGAATTGGCTCGATTGAGAGGTAAAGATTGGATAGGACTGCCCGATTGAGCGAGACCACGTTGAAAGTCGGGGCAGCTAAACATTTCTGATCAAGATATGTGAACCGATAGCTCAAAAGTTTTTTCATGTATGATAGATAGCATAAATGCTTCTTAGGGATGTCCGACGTAGTGTATTCCCCTTTTTGCAGAAATGTGCCGCTTGGACGCGGTCGTTGTGTACCATGTATAATTTACATGTGTGCCGCAGCCCTGCCATGGCACCCAGTTTGCATACTTTTTCGGAGATGTTTTTGTGTGCAGAAACATACGTTATACTTTGGTGTAACATTGATTTTAACCTATATGGAAAGGAAGGGTGCTTCCATTATTGGTTTCTGTCCCCGCCCACTCTCACAGCTGTCATAGTAAGGGCAGCTTTTGTGCAAGGTATGGTGTTTTTTTATTTTTTCTCTCGAATAAAGGAGTTCGGTGAACCCAGTGAGAGGCCTGATTGGCTCGATGAGAGGTAAAGATAGGATAGGACTGCCCGATTTGAACCACGTTGAAAGTCGTGGGCACTAAACATGTTCTGATCAAATGATGTGAAACGAAGTCTCGAAAGTTTTTTCAAGTATGATAGATACATAAATGCTTCTTAGGATTTCGACGTAGTGTATTGCCCTTATGCAGAAATGTGCCGCTGGCGGCGGTCTGTGTGTGTACATGTATTAATTACATGTGTGCGTCAAGCCCTGCCAGTGGCACCCCAGGTTTGCATACGTTTTTTTCGGAGATGTTTTTGTGTGCAGAAACAATACGTTTATACCTTGGTGTACAATGATTATAACCTATATGGAAAGGAAGGGTGCTTCCATTTGGGTTTTCGTCCCCGCCCACTCACAGCTGGTCATAAAAGGGCAGCTTTTGCAGGTTGGGTTGTTTTTTTTATATTTTCCTCTCTGAATAATGGAGGTCGGTGGACCATGAGAGCCGATTGGCTCGTTGATTGAGAGGTAAAGATAGGTTAGGACTGCCCGATTTGAGACCACGTTGAAAAGTCGTGGGCAGCTTAAACAAGTTGTTTTTTTGTTTTTTTCTTGGGGTTGGGGGGGATCAAGATATTGAACCGAGAGTCTCAAAGTTTTTTCATGCCGGATGTTTTAGGACCCTAGCAACGCCCCTGCGGGTGACCAATCAGACGTCTAGCGCGTTTACACAGTCTCTCACACCAAACTATGAACGAGGAACATGTGCGAACACTGCTAGCACACTCTTAGTCCAAGACCGTGCGACAGCGACCTATAAGCACTCAGCTAACATCCGCCCTCTCTACAGGTCTCATATCTTCTTTACACTCACCACCTCTTATTGAGTCTTCAAGACACACACAGCCTCACAACAGCGGCAGACTCCTCCTGTCCGATTAACTCTTCCTATTCTCTTCATATTCCCAATTCTGCACAACGTTATTCGGTCATTTTCAGAGTTCTGAGCGCGGCGCTCGGAACAGACTGTTGCAACCCAATCTGTCTTATCCTATCTACCATACAACCCCAGATTCCTTCCGCTCGAGCCATCTCATCCAAATGTACGTCCGAAGAGGCCACATAGAACAGACCCGCAACAGTTAGATGCCAGGACGGCGCCGAGGGAGGCAGATATATTCTCGTGACGAAGCCATGTAAAAACCACATATAATGAGAAAATTGTGAGTCAAGAAAGGGATGGTGGTATACGATAGTTTCTTTAAGTATTCATAAACCAGAGAATATAAATGAGAGGGAGAAATAGTATTTCTCTTCACCAAACTTTATGAAATGATTTTATTAATGTCTATCCCTCTCACTATTCTATCTACTTCTATACAACTATCTTGTAGAGGAATGTATTTGACTATCATAGGAGTCCTTCAACTAGGAAGAAAAAGGAGAAAGCAAAATCTCAGAAAATCACATTGGTCCTGATTTGAAAGAATTTATTTGCAAAGAGTGAAAAATAAGTATTTGGTCACCTACAAACAAGCAAGATTTCTGGCTCTCAACAGACCTTAACTTCTCTTTAAGTGGCTCCATCTGTCCTCACTCATTACCTGTAGTAATGGCATCTTTAGTTTAATGACACATGTCCACAATCTCAAAACAGTCACACTCCAAACTCCACTATGGTGAAGACCAAGAGCTGTTAAAGACACCAAAGCAAAATTGTAGCCCTGCACCAGGATGGGAAGACTGAATCTGCAATAGGCAAACAGCTTGTATTAAGAATCAACTGTGTGAGCAATAATTAGAAAATGGAAGACAATACAAAGACCACTGATAATCCCTCCCTCGATCTGGGGCTTCGCGCAAGATCTCACCCCGGGGGGGTCAAAATGATCACAAGAACAGTGAGCAAGAATCCCAGAACTACACGGGGGGACCTAGTAAATGACCTGCAGAGAGCTGGGACTAACATAACAAAAGCTACCATCAGTAACACACTTTGCCACCAGGTACTTAGTTCCCGCAGTGCCTGACGTGTCCCCCTGCTTAAGCCAGTACATGTCCGGACCCATCTGAAGTTTGCTAGAAAGGACTTGGATGAGTATTGGGAGAATGTCTTACAGAAAACGTTTGACCTCTATCATTGCCAACAAAGGATATATAACAAAGTATTGAGATGAACTTTTGTTATTGACCAAATACTTCTTTTCCACCATAATTTGCAATTAAATTCTTTCCAATCAGACAATGTGATTTTTGAATTTTGTTTTCTCATTTTGTCTCTCATAGTTGAGTTCTATCTATGATGTTAATTACAGGTCTCTCTCATCTTTTTAAGTGGGAGAATTTGCACAATTTGTGGATGACTAAATACTTTTTTCCCCCACTGTAAATGTATGAACATGAAAAGGCGCACTACCTATCCTAATTTAATCTATATACTACAAATATTCTAGTGATTTCCATTGGTGACATGGCAGATGTCTAGGTGGTAGTCCAATTCTATCCAGATATGAGCCAACATATCGTTAGACATAGACTTCACTGTTTCAGTGATATCTTGTTTAACCGCTTAATGACCGCTCACTGTTTTTTGACGACTAGTGGTGCGTTTCTTCTGTTGGCAGTAATGCCACAAGACTTTGCTGCCTTTATAGAGGGTTTGTGGCTTCCAGTGCCGCATAACATACTTTCCAAGCATATCTTTTCTTCTTCTTCCTATTACCTTTAGGAACGGAACTGTAGTTAACATATGGGTATATGAGGCTCTGTGATCTCTTTGTACACCCCTGACTCCAAATAGTACAAATTTACACACATATATATATATATATATATATATATCAGTGTATATATAACAATATATGTAGTATATATATGTATATATATATAAAAATATCTATGTGTGTATATATATTTGTACTATGTGAAGTCAGGGGTGTACAAAGAGATCAGAGAGCCCCATATACCCATACATGGGTTAACTACAGTTCTGCACCTACATACAGTTCCTATATATAGCATACAGTACTGAACTGACATATATACATACATTATATATAGTGCTGATATCTATCAAATGTAACAATTATTATATAGTTTAATAGTAATTATATATATGTAGTACTAGTACTAGCTTACAGTAGTAATATAATGTGCACATACTGATAATATTAGCAATGCATGCATTTGCCATTGACTGGACTTTTTTTGTAAATAGTTGTAAAAGCCAAGTCCATCTTTCAGTATATAGTTGAGGGTAAAGGATAATGATTGATAGTGGTCAATTGTATACTAAGGACTGTTATTCAAGACAAACACTTTCCATATGGCTTATTAGGGCGTGTGAGTAGCACTCAGGGGTCTTTTATCCAGGATCCTTCTTTATGAGCCAGGATGAAGAACCAATCTGTGAAAGTGGCTTCACTCTGGCGGACTCACTCTTTCTATGTATTACATAAACAGCCTCGTTCATAATGTGTTTTACCTGAAAACAACTTTGCAGCCAATAAAGCACAGGGAAGTCGTTTGAGTTTCAGGTTTAACCACAAGTGCCTGTGCTACACAAGACACTACCACCAGATGACCAGACAATCCTCAATCCATGGCTTGTTGGGATTTACTGCGCTGTTTAACTAGTAAGTCCCTAATATAGTAATACTAACTGTCATTTAATGTTATTATTCAGTGACTGTTCAAACCATTGCACTTCCAGTCTGTTACAAACTGAGATTTAGGTTTTATGCACAAGTCACATTTAGTCAGGCCCTGCCCATTGGGCAATTCTCCTTCCTCCTGGCAGGCTCCAGAAGCAGATCCACATCTGTGCCTGCCCTTGTGATCAGCCCCAAGGTAGGTAAGCCCTTCCACTCTGCTCCCGCTCACCTGTCGTGGCCACCGCTACCTCGTCAAACTCCCTCTTTGCTGCTACATAGAAGCCATTTCCTCCTCCTATCGTTACTTTCTGTTACGCTGATGTCTCTCTAAAATGTGTTTACACCCTTGTGAATTTAAAGGACGAGTGTGCAACACTGTTTGCTTCCTCTAATAATGTTTGCAAATATTGTATCTAAAGGAACTCCCCTTTGCCTGAGCAATAGGTTCCTTATCTTAAATGTGTTTTTTGGATTCTGACCCAGCTTGGTAATTGATTAGTCTTTGTCTGCTGCCTACCCTGACTTTTAGCTTATTACCCATGGTGCTATTACTTTGCCTGCCCTGATCTTCTGCCTGTTACCCAGGACATCTAAACTTTGCCCGCCCGGACATTCTGCCCCTTTGACTACATCTTCTCTCTGACACCACAGTACCGCTTCTGTATTCATTAGGTGTTGCTTTGGAGGACTGTGCTAAGGGTAGCCACCTGGTTGCTCCCTGCAGCAAAGTCCAGATCCCTGTATAGAGGTTAAAGAATGAAAACCAGGGGGCTTCATAGCGAAGCCTATCATCTATTCTATAGCAACTCAGTGGATGCACCTCAGCCTACAGTTGGGCCTCATGGCCATTTGCTTAGTATATAAATCCTGCTGACATTCCTTTGCCTGAGGCTCAAGACCTGGCCACTATATTGTCTTGTCTTTCTGCTTGTGCTGCTTTGTCATCTGTTGCTAATGATTACTAAACTTTAGCTTCCCAGTGTTTCCATTTTCCATCTTGCTATTTCACCATATTATGACCGAGATCTGAACCATCCAGTCCAAAGTACTTGCACATCAGTATTCTTCAGACTTATTGTCTCTCTTCTGTCTGGCGAGGCTTAGTTGTGGGCAACTCCTCTCTCAGAACATGGAGACCCTATGACTTCTAACCTACAGAAGTACTTAGCATTTTGGAAGAGCATGACTGAGCCTTCACCGCATCCTCCTCATTACTCAGTCAATGAAAAGGAAACTCTACTGTTGAATAATACACCACTTGGAACACAAGTTTCTATGGTTATCAACCACCTCTCTCTACTTCCTCCTTATCTTTTATTGCTCCAAGCTGCCATCGGTCAGTCACTTTGACCATGTCGACTCACTCCCTGCATAGTCGTATCTCTAGCATCGGAGTTTGTTTAACTAAAAAAATGAAAAGCTTTCCCTCTTTAGAGCTCTGTAGTCTAGTGCACTACACTTGCAATCTCCTGCAGCCATGTCAGTGTAATAGGAATAGCTAGGAACAGCAGAGCTGATATGCCAGTCACTGCTATAGAACCACCCACAGCCTGACCAGAAAATGTAGGTCTAAAGCTGACTGTGGCTCTGTGAAACTGCATGGTAAGAAAACCCTTTAAAGGAGTTGTCTCACTACAAGGATTGCTTTTTATGTTAAAGATTTTGCAAAAACAAGTCCCTTTCCAATATGTGTCCATTAACAGTGTCCTACCTATTCCTAGATATCCCCTCTTGTATGGGCTGCATCAGCTCCTCAGGTCACTAAAGCTTCAGACCTGTTTCAATCTCTCATGATAGGCTGCTAGCACTGGTTTGCATATAGCTACAGACCTGGCTTCTTCTGCAGTCTACTAGAAGCCAGTAAACACGCCCCTGAATTCAAAATGAAACCAAGAAAACAGGACTGAGGTAAGATGAATCAATGTAGTGAGACAACCCCTTTAAACTGTCTCTACAACCACTAACATACCATATCATGCTCCATGTGAGGGTTATGGGATTATGCCATGTATTACTTCTTTTCATTCTCTTTGTAACAGTGCACCCTGGTATGTGTTATTTATTGGGAAAAAGGAGCTTATCATGCAGGTTAGAATCACACTAAAACTAGTAAATTTTGAATGCTGTTGATGGCAGGCAGGGTCATAATTGTAGTAGGGGCCCCATTCTAGAGATGAGGGGCAACATGGGCATAATTGATATAATGATCCAGAGATCCCATTAAAAAAAACCTGAAAAAAATAAAACTATTTTCACCTAGCCCTGGTCATTGGTTCAAGCCCCACGACTTTCGGATCTTCTCTCTATAATCTCCTACTTCCGAACAGTGATATCATTGCTGCAGCTGCTGGTTCGCACATGCCTCTACATACATCACAGTTCGGAACTGTTCACTTCCAAGTAGTGATGTAAATCAGAAGTTGGCGACCACTGAAGGCCATCAGTGGCTGCAGCAGCAACATCCCTGTTTGAGGGATCGTAAAACAGAAAACCCAGGGTGCTGGAACTGAGGATCGGATGAAGGTGATTTTTTATATGGCCCCTGGAGCATTATATAATTTTTTTTAAACAAAGTGGACATCGCCTTTAACCGCAGAACAAGTCAAATGCAAGCACTAAGTCAGCTCTAATCCAGCCCTTCAGTCAGGTCACGGGCGTAACTGTAGCTATAGCATTCATAGCAACTGTTATGGGACCCAGAGGTTGACGGGGCCTATTCAGATACAAGAACATTGTTCCTTTATGTACAAGTAGTTGGTGATTTTCTGCTACATAGCACTACTATGTTGGTTCCATGATAACTGGTGGTATTATTTGTACCTTTTATTATTGGTACCTATGCTGCTGTTTTAGTCTTTTATCATTAGGTGGTGAGGCCTCTTTTATTTTGATATGGTGCCCTGTGAATTATAGTTAAAGGGGTTGTCTCATCTCAAAGTTTCATAGGATGCATGAATGAAATAATGCTGCTTTGCTTTGTCACTTCCTGGTCAAGCTGTCTGTAATTAGCGTATGAGCTCCGTGTATTCAGACTTCTGCTAATTTGATAAATCTCATGCTGTCAGGACCAGGGATGCTTCTGAGTTAAAGTAAACAGTAATAATTACGGTCTTTTGTCTGAAAGATCAGATAACAAACAAGCTGTCACTGTCCGAAGTTCTGTGCTGCCACTGCCACCACCTGTGTGATGACGTCACTCCCTGCTATCAGATAGAACAAACAGCAGGGGGGGAGAAGTACACAGGTCGGTCACTTGGGGAACCAGAGAGAGAGCACAGAAGGTGATAAAATCATTTGTAGCTTCTTAACAAAAAAATATATATATTTGGAAAACGTCTTCAGTTAGTGTTCCCTACATTTTGAAAGCTAATCTTTGTAGCGAGACAACCCCCTCATGTGATATTTTTTGCTTCAACGTGACCATAAGTTGTGAATATACCACAATACCTTAACCTATATTCAGTCAGTGAGACATGAAGTAGTCTGCAGTCTATGATGGTTAGGCAGACAAGCTGTAAAGAATATGAGGTGACTAGCTTCCTTAATATTTAATATTCTAACTACTACTTTAGATACAAGCGCCAGGTGTTTCAGGGAACAAGCTGCACAAAGATCGTCAGAGGAAATCTCCTGCTGCAATCCTCTAATAGAAATAAAAAGTGTATATATATAAAAAAGACGATCGTGCTCTGTTCCGCTGATCAGTCAACTTAATCACAAACAGTCCCCAAATAATCAAAATTCCAAAATATGCAAACCCCAATGCAAATAGTAATAAAACATTGTAAAAACACACCAGTAATAGTGCACCACTTCCCCCAGAAGATTCTCACTGGAAGGCTCACATCACCGTGAACCTCGCGCTAATCCAGGTTTCTGTCCACTTCAATCTTCATTTTGTTGGATTTGTCAGAAATAATATATAAAAACATACAACAGTGTGGTGTGTTCACCGCTAAACGCTCCCCGGCAAGCGTGCGGGAAATCCACACATACAGGCTATCAGACTAGAGTGACCGTCACTAAGGCTGTAGCAAACGAAAGCCGAGCAGGCAATACAAGACATACGCGTTTCAGAGAATAACTGATCTCCTTCATCAGGGTACCCGGCGAGGTCCCGCTGATGTAGCATCCAGTGAAGAAACTCTGGGGAAGTTGGTTTGCACTATTACAGGTGTGTTTTACACTGTTTATACTATTTGCATGGGGGTCTGCATATTTTGGATTTGTTATTTTTGGGACTGCTTGTGATTAAGTTGGCACCTTATACAGCGAACAGAGCGCGATCGTCTTTTTTTATATATATACACATAATATTTAATATTCATCTAAGCTTTTTTGGAGAGCTGCAATCTTTCTATTTTGCATAGTTGGACTTAGAGTCAAAGTCTACATTGCCTGGCACCTACATTTATCTTTTTGATGTGGTGTGCTGCTCTCCTTTGGATTCTATTCTATTAATATTATTGATGCTAAAGAAAGCAGTTCTGTCAAACCGACTATATCAGGGCATTGCTATCTAAACAATCCCTGCTAAAGCTAGAAAAGCATTCACATAGCACAAGTGAACTCCCATGATCTGGCATCCTGTAATCCAGTATGGTAATTCTGCATTTGCTTACAGCTCTGAACTGCAGTGTTATGTGAAATTTCACAAAACAGAAAGCAGAAGATGAGAGAGGGGGAACAAATTTGGAAAACTTGATTAAAACAATGATAGTAACAACCTTTTTTCTAAGGTCCACCAATCTTTTATGAGTTTACACATTTCAATGACTGTTGATCCAGAATATGTGAAAATCTAGCATTTATCAGTTCCTATTGTACATTTAGAACAAAGAATGCTAACATTTTAATAACTTAAGGTAGCGTTATAAAGAAACATAATATTTTGGCATACTTTAGACATATTTTTGGAATACAGAATCAGTTTGGACCAACAGAGTAGATGAATGACTGCGTTACGATACATTGTACACAGAAAACCTTCCATTCTACTGATAACAATACTCATAAACAGACGACAGCAATAAAGGACTAAAAATTTGTAAGTTTTTAAGTGCATGCTGAATAGGGATCTGCACTGTGACATCAGAATTCGGATAGTAATCCAATGTTACTTACAGTTTGGAGTCTGCATTACAGCCAGTGACTAAGCATGCACTGCCCATACTGCTCTATAGATATTGCTGGCTGAAGATCACATACTCAGGTGTCAACTCAGCACAGACTCTACACACACGAGCTCACACTTCCTTTTTCCGGGTCTGTGATGAAATCCATTGTAGCTACAGTGCATTTAAAGAGACAGTACGTCTTACCTGTCAGTACAACTATTAACGCTGCTAATAGCTAAATAGCTTCATTAGTTATTGTCAGTTTTATTTCCTTTTATTTTACATAAAGAGTCCTAAACAAAATTACA
>JAODAL010031072.1:37500-48996 GCA_025379985.1 Phyllomedusa bahiana | reverse complement strand
TTAACCATAGGGAAAAGGGAAGGGTGCTTCCATTTTGGGTTTCTGTCCCCGCCCACTCTCACAGGCTGTCATAAGAAGGGCAGCTTTGCAGGTTGGGTGTTTTTTTTTTATTATTTTTTCTCTCTGAATAATGGAGGTCGGTGACCCAGTGAGAGGCCTGATTGGCTCGATTGAGAGGTAAAGATAGGATGGGAAACTCCCCGTTTTGAGACCAACTTTGAAAGTCGTGGGCAGCTTAAACATGTCTGATCAGATATGTGAACCGAGAGTCTCCAATTTTTTCATGTATGATAGATAGCATAAATGTTTCTTTAGGGATTTCGACGTAGTGATTCCCCTTTTTTGGCAGAAAATGTGGCCGCTGGCGGCGGTCTGGGGTGTGTACAGTATAATTACATGTGTGCCGCAGCCCTGCCAGTGGCACCCGGGTTTTGCATACGTTTTTTTCAGAGATGTTTTTGTGTGCAAAACATACGTTATACTTGGTGTACTTTGGGATTTTAACCTAAAATGGAAAGGAAGGGGTGCTTCCTTTTTTGGGTTTCTGTCCCGCCCACTCTCACAGGCTGTCATAAAAAGGGGCAGCTTTGCAGGTTGGGTGTTTTTTTTTTTTTAAATTTTTTCTCTCTGAATAATGGAGGTCGTGACCCAGTGAGAGGCCTGATTGGCTCGATTGAGAGGTAAAGATAGGATAGGACTGCCCAATTTGAGACCACGTTGAAAGTCGTGGGCAGCTTAAACATGTTCTGATCACTATACTTGGGGAGTCTCCAAACCTGACAAAGACTACACAGCCGTGGCCACCGGCCTGTGCCCAGATCCCGGGCCCTCACAACATAAGGATTCAAATCAAAATAAAAAAGGTCCCGTGGCCTAACCAACAATATCCCAACCCTTTGTTGCCACAAATTGGAGACCGTACCGTCCCGGTCTTTGCCAGAAACATATATGTATACTTATAAAAGTTTCAGAATAATCCCTAGTGAATTATTTTCCCAACCCACCCCACTGAATATTCTAGCAATATACAGATCTTGTCCTAAAATAAACCCGGAGAACTCCGCGACCACTCAACAATTAACCTTAGAGACTGTGAAGGTTCCCACTATATTTCAGCAACCATACCGGGCAAAGGGGTTTGTGACTACAAACAGTGACAATCCGAACTACTGGAAGTCACAGCAAAACAAAGTTCGAAACGTGACCGGGCTGGATCAAAGTTGTCTAGGTTGAGTCACTTTATTGTGACCACCCGCGGAAACCCGATACCACAAAACAATCTACTAAACCGGCAGACATCAAATGGCCAACGGTAGTTAAATACATATAGAGTATCAACTTACCGAGACCCTTTTGAGGCTGCAGTCCCTCAATTTGGGTATCCTCCGGTCCTCAGACGGCCGTGGGAGGTTCGGGTCCTCGGGGGTCCTAGATCCACCTCAGGTCTCGCCCCACGATTCGGGCGCATAATGTTGGGGGTCGTTTTCCAACATTGGGGGGTTCAAACCCCTTTTGCCCCGGTATTCCAAATTACGATCGGAGGAACATATATCGGCCGATTAGAAACTGAGTCAGACGCAGAGTTCTGGGTCAAATTCCGTTCATGTTCCAAGCAATTCTGACAAAGCAAAGCCTTACACACATATTTGTATAAACTGCAATCAAGATAAACGCAGGCGCAGTAGAGAAGAGAGGAACGGATGTATGTCCATATTTAGGCAGCTTTTAAGTACAGTTTATTGGTCCACGTTGTCTCTGGGGAAAAAGTCTTAGCCACAACTTCAGTGATTTTCCAGTGAAACGAAACTTAAGGAAAGGGAGACAATAGCTGGAGGTCACATCTTGAAGAAACAGATAACAAGTGGTCACATCCTGAGCCATCTTAGCTTCTTCATATTTGCTGCATCATTTTCCACAAAATGGATTCCGCTCAGCTGAAATGCCTTATAAGGAGAAAAGCTTGGGATTTCATAATTATACATATAACACAATATTGATTCAAACCTCTCTACCTTCACAGAATATGAAATGAAGTGCGTCCATTCATTCCATAGCCAAGTGCTAGACATCCAGGCAAAATATTGGAGTCAACAAGTTGACTCTTCACAAGGTCAGTTCAGATGTGACAAACACAGCAGTGGAGGTGGTTTGTATGCTTCATAATAGTGAGATCACAGACGTCCATGCAAGCACAGGGCAACATGTATTACACAAGTCTGGAATGATGGCCCAAAAAAATGTGAAGAAGCCTCGACTTCAATATAATCATAAGAAGCATTGGCTCGAGCTTACAAGAAAGTATGAAAAGTAACCAGTAGACGTTTGAAAACAGGTAATTTGAAGCGATGAGACAAAAGTCAATAGACCGGGCTCTGATGGGTGCAAAAGGGTCTGGAAAAATCAAGGGAAAAAGAGGATAATGGATTGAGAAATTGAAGGAACTGTCAAGTTCGGTGAAGGACATCTGACGATATAGGGATGTTTCACAGCCAAAGCCGTTGGATACCTGACCAGGATAGATGTTGATCTCAATGCTGAGCTATATATCAGTGTCCTACAAGATGAGTTACTTTGTACACTCGTGTACGATGGGTATTAATAGGACAACATAGTGTTCTAGCAGGGCAACGACCCAAAGCATATATCGACATTGACGAACAAATGGTTCAATGACAATGAAGTAGAGTTGCTGTATTGGCCCCCATAGTCCCCAGAGTCGACCAGTATGCACCAACTTTAGGAACGTGTGGAAGAGACCTGGGATCAGATTTCTGTTGAGACATGCTTGAATCTGATTGAAAAAAAACATCCCAAAAGATTCAGGCGTGTTGAAAGTCAAGGGGGATTTACAAAATACAACAAAATAAAAAAACTTGAATTTTAAAATTTTTTGGGGCGAAAAACAGTAAAATAAAAAAAATTTTGCATAACAAACAATCTAAATACAGTATTGCTATAAAATTTGATGTATGCTTTTGCCGAGATTTTTTATAATTTTATGGTAGTCTCATGTTCAAAGCTGTAGTGGATGGTGAGATATGGAACTTGAAAGTCAAAAGTTCAAGACATTATTACCCTTTTGCTTGGCACTATAATTATATGTCTAAACTTTTGTTGCCACTTTTATGAGTTATACTGTATAAAATTATGAAATGTGTCCAGTAGTAACAATGGATGTCTATGCAACAGCAACTGTAATTATTATGTACCATATCTCCAAGATAAGATGCATCAATCTCATTGGTGCATGCAGGTAATGCTATGTCAGTCAAACCATCTGTATACACTGTTGCCTGTCAGTATCTTTAGAGCATGGAGTGCTCAAGCATGGTGTTCATGTCCAAAGAATGGATTTTCTCTCTCTATTTTTGAGAGATGTGCAGTGCGCATGATAGTAGTACCAGACTTCTGAATCGGAGTTGATATTTCTAACCAATGGCATCCTGAACGGATTGGATCTAGTGGTAAGATGGACAATTGGCTTTTGGCTTTCAATTTTGGGAAAACAATGCATTTTTTTTTAACCATTTAATATTCATTTTTGGGGTCAATGCATTGGAGGACCTTTATGGAAACAAAAGGACCATTTTTTTTAAACCCCCTATCATAACCCCAGATCCCCTGATGACGCCACAAGTAGTGGTGAAACATGGTGGGGGAGTTGTGTGGGACAGCATAGTTTCAATAAGTATATTGTTTATATGGTGAGGCAGATACTGCATTTAGGCAATTGTTACAATACATATAGCCACAGTCTACCACTCTATAGGGACAGTGTATAGTAACTTTTGATGTACAAGGTAGGGTAGGATATTTATTTTTAGCAATCGTTAATAAAGGATACTTTTTATAGGTGATATAGATAGGTATAATCGGTTAAATTTGCATTTGGCAATTGTTGTTTGTAGCTATTAATACATCCTAATACCTGTGTGGTCCAAAAGGTCAATTTTGTGAGCAATTTATGTGGTAGCAGTTATGTAGTAGTATCTTCTAATTTAAAGGGACAATTTAGGGAATTATTATTAGAGATGGGCGAATTTCTCAAAAATTCGATTCGGTGACTTCGCCGAATTTCCCGACAAAAAAACTTTGTTCCAAATTACTTTGGGAGAATCACTTAAAAAACAGCTATTTCCGGGCATAACAGAGCCTGCGGGGTGCTGTAGAACGTTGTGCCATGCTTAAATATGCAGAGGGAGCTTGGTTTGGTCTTCAAAACAATTTTGTTTTTAGTATGAAAAACGCACATGACTGCCGCCGCTCTTAGAATCGCTTCACTCTAAAATTCCCTGGGCACTTAAGAGGGCAAAACTGACCAAAACACTGAAGGGGGAATGTAGCCTGATAAAGTCATGCAAGCGAGAGCTGGAAAAAAACAAGCTGAGGGCTCAGGTGGCAACATCAGTGACAGAGGGGGCCGTTCCTCGGGGTGGGGGGGGCATGCGATCGACGGGGCGCCGAGGCTCCGGTCACCCGAGGGGGCTCCGCCGCCTCGCCCGCCCAAGGGATCTCCCCGGGACTCTGCGCGACTGTTTTAACAACAGTCGCGCAGAGCCAAAGCAGCTGCTCCTGCAGGGGGGAGGCGGGACGGATCGTTCCCGTCCCGCCTCCTCCCCTGTTATGTATCGGCGCTCACTGAGCGCCAATACATACACAGCGTCGCAGGCGGCGCACGCTTTTCAAACCGCCCCCCCTCCCCGACGCTCGATCTCCTCGGCTGGCAGCTCTGCCCCCAAAGGAGATCCCTGGGAGCTGCGTGCAACGTAAGCACGTGATGACGTCACACACCGCTTACAACCGCTCAGCAGCTCCCGGAGCGGGACGCGCGGACCGAGGTCTGGTAAGTAATATTTTGTTATTTTAAAATTTAAACTTAGAGAGGGGCATCACTGGCTACAGAGGGGCATCACGCTACAGGGGGCACTACTGGCAAACAGGGGCATCACTGGCTACAGATGGAAAATCACACGCTACAATGGGGGCATCACTGGCTACAGGGGCATCACTGGTTACAGGGGGCATCACTGGCTACAATGGGGGCATCACTGGCTACAGGGGGGGGGCATCACTGGCTACAGGGGGACATCTACTGGCTAAAGGGGGACATCACTGGCTACAACGGGGGCATCACTGGCTACAGGGGCATCTACTGGCTACAGGGGCATCACTGGCTACAATGGGGGCATCACTGGCTACAGGGGGGCATCACTGGCTACAGAGGGCATCACTGGCTACAAGGGGGCATCACTGGCTACAAGGGGGGCATCAGTTGGCTACAGGGGCATCTACGGGCTACAGTGGGCATCTACTGGCTAAAAGGGGGCATCACTACTACAGGGGGGGCATCTACTGGCTACAGGGGGCATCTACTGGCTACAGAGGGGCAACTACTGGCAAACAGGGGCTACAAACGGGGCTACAGGGGGCATATTACATGGCTTACCAATAGGTGCTAAGAATGGGGCATTTGTATAGAGATAGGAATTGGTAGAGAATGCTGAAAAAATTTAGGAGTCCTTAAGATATTTTTTTGTAAATTTTACAGTGAAGAGTCGGAGTAGTCGTCATGGCGTCGGGGACAGATGGAGAAGAAGAAGAAGAGAAAGAGAACAACTCTTCAGAGATGTCACCTGTGAGTCACTAAATGTAACTTTACTGTAATCGCTTATATGTCTGCAGAGCCTGTGTACAGCGGGTATCCACCACTGTATGGTCACTGTATGCCAGTAATATCAGTTGTAGTATAATGGTTTGTATTCAGTGATGGTCAGTTTGTATTAAATTTATCACCCATATGGTGGGGATATGTGGTCATGGTGTGGTTTTATTATTCGGTCACAATGTGCGGTGATATTGGTCATGGTGTGGTGGTATTATTCGGTCACCGTTGCTGGTGATATGTGGTCTTAGCAGGGCATTGGCACTATTTGCCTGGGATTCTGGTTTCGTGCAGCAGTGTTATTTGGTAACTGTATGACTATTTTTTAGTAGTTTTATATGTAGCAGATTGTGGTAAAGCTTTTTGTATATTTTGGCTTTGGTGTATGGTGATGCACTGTGGCGCCATATGATACGGAGTGGGGCGGGAGGGGGGGGGCGAAATTTCTTCACCTCGCCCTAAGGGAAATGTAGACTGGGAACTCCCCTGGTGACAATGTGGGGGAGGGGGCAGCCACAGCAGCATGAGGCAAAAGGTTGGCACAATGAACATTCTAGAGGTGGAAAACAAAGGGATGGGGCCACAGGGGGCAAAATACACAGTGTAGGTCACGGCAGCCACACACACTGAGTCAAACAGGGGGCAAAATCACATGGTGGTCCGGCAGCAGCCACACGCACAATGAGGTCAGACAGGGACAATGACATTCTGGAGGTGGCAAAAACGGAGTAGCCACAGAGGGGGGCAATGACACAGTGTGAGCACGCACAGCCACAGCACACGAGGTCAACAGGGGCACAAGACAGAGTGTGTAGGTAAAGGGCAGCAGCCACAGAGCAGCATGAGGTAACAGGGGCACAAAGACACAGGGGGTTTGGTCACGCACAGCACATGAGTCAGACGGGCACAATGACATCTGGAGAGGCAAAAACAGAGTGGGCCACGAGGGGGAAAAATGACACAGTGTGTAGGTCAGGGCAGCACCACAGCGCAGCATGAGTCAACAGGGAAAATGACTTTCGGAGGTGGCAAAAAAGGATTAGGCCACAGAGTGGACAATGACACATTTGTGTAGGCTTTCAGCAGCCACAGCAGCACAATAAAGTCAACAGGGGCACAAAGACACAGTTTTAGGCACGGCAGCACAAAAGAGGTCAGACAGTGGCACAATACATTCGGAGGTGGCAAAACATAGTAGGCCCAGGGCACAAACAAGAGTGAGTCACGTAGCAGCGAAAAGGGTCGGGAAAGGGGACAATGACATTCTGGGGGTTTCTAAAACGGGATTGGGCCCACAAGTGGCAAATGACACAGTGTGGAGGTTAGGCAGCACATGAGGTAAACAGTGGCACAATGAAAATCGGGATGGCAAACATAGTAGGCCACAAGTTGCACAAAGACACGTGGGGGTCACGACAGCAGCAGCATGAGGTCAGGCAGTGGCACAAGAAAATCTGGAGGGGGCAAAAAAGGATACCCCAAGAGTGGCACAATGACAAAAAGAGGGGAAAGGGTCACGAAAGCACCACAGAAATGGGCAGGCAATGGCACAATCACATTCTGGAGGGGGCAAAACATAGAAGGCCACGATTTGGCACAATGAAAATTTTGTGGAGGCACGGCAGCAGCAGCAGAGGTCAGGCAGGGCACAATGCCCTTTCTGGGGGTGCAAAACAGTAGAGGCCCAGGTGGCAAAATGACACAGTGTGGGGGCAAGGCACAGCAGCATGAGGTCGGCAGGGCAAAGACACAGTGTGATTGACCGCAGCAGCAACAACAGAGCAGCAGCATGAGGTCAGAGAGGGGCACAATGACACAGTGGGATGCACGGCACCAGCACAGCAGCAGCAGCATGAGGTCATAGATGGCACAAGAAGACTTTTTGAGGGGGGTGGCAATACCAGTCCCTGTAAAAAGGGTGGGGGGCAGGGGGAGAAACTTCGCAGATGTGTGGCATCAGGCGGGTGGGGCATCAGAATAGGGCAAAGGGGAGTTTTTTAAACCCCAGACTGACCCAAGGCATTGGGATGGGGAAAATCCGGCCGACCACGCCTGATTCACTTGCAAAGTCAATCCGCCCACATTTCCCGGGACACGGGTTCTCCTTTGGGGAAACAATGGCCCCCGCCGCACTGAACACCCCGCTCGGACCCACACACTGGGGGGCAGGACAGCTTCTCCACTGCAAACTCCAATTTTGCGCCACAAAATCCTTTTTGCTGCCTAGTAGTCAGGGGACTTCTAACTGGGGGCAAGTGCGGGCCAAATAGGCCACCACCTTTTGGTTCAGGACGCCCAGGTCCCTGCGCGGGCGCTGCCCTCCTCACTGGGCGGGTAAAGGGAAACTGCTCATCATGACTCCAGATTTAGGTTGCTGTTGCGGAGCGGTACTGCCCAACCCACCACCTTTCCCCCCCATCAGCCGCGGCAGTAGTACGTGGGCGCTGAGGAACCCCCCGGCGACCTGTAAAGGGGGAGGGACGATGTGGCAAAAGGGCGGGGCCAACTGATACGGAGGATTTCCCTTAGAAAATTTGATTTTGTCCTCCCTCTCAATAGCGGGGGAAAAAGGCCCCCTTTTTTGGATCGGTAGCGAGGGGCCAATAGGTGGAACCAAAAGATCCCTCGCCGGATGCGACTATTCGTCTTTTTCACTAGCCAGGCAAATCAGCATGCGCGAGCCACTGCACAAGTGAATTTCCCAGGGGGCTCCCTGCCCCATCCCATGTAACTGCCACGGGCTTGCGGGGATCTGCCCTCTTCCTCATCTCCATCTACCCTCCAGCTCTCCTGCTCCCCTCCTTGTCACCTGGGGAAAAATCCACTCATTTCCCAGACAATGCTTCTGCTCCAATGTCCTCCTCCTCCTCCTCCCCTCCTCCTTTCATCCCCCCGACTCATGTGGCCCCCGGATGTAGTCGCCACATCTCCATCCCGCCCAAAAAGATTTTTCAGCATCTTTCCAGGGCAAAAGCATGGGAATGAGTTTTCATCCCCTAGTTTCCCGGTACTGACAAATAACTCGCCTCCCCGAATGGCCTCAACAAAAGGCAAGGTCACGCATGAGCCCACGGCCACACCAAAATTTTCACAGGGGAGTACCCTGTCCGCCCGGATCATCAAAAATCGTTTTTTGGGCCTTTCTCTTTTTTACATTGGTCCCAACATCTGCAGGGGAATTCCAACGGGTGGGAACATCGCTATCAGAGTGTGTTGGGGGGGGCCGTTCTGCCGCTGCAGCCAGGGGGGTGTTTCCCGGCTTTGTACGAATGGCTAAAGTGCATCACGTTTCCCGGCCATTTTTTAGAATCTTCTGAAAACTGTGGAAGACTTCAGGGAAACCCTTTTCACAACCAATTGAACACGTGCCCATCAGGGGGCCCTGGACCATCCCTCCTCGGTGCAGCGCGGACACCATGTTCCTCCCATTGTCCGCACCATGGTTCCGATTGCAGTTTTGCGCGGAGAAAAGCCACACATCGATTTCTTGCGCATGACGCGGGGCTTCCTCCCTGTTACTTCTTCCCGAGCAAGCCAGGTGTAGAACTGCTGACACCGCTGTGGCCCTACACATGTGGTAGATGGGGCATACTTTGGAGGCTGAGATGGTGGTGGTGGGGGGAGGAGGGGGAGGGGGACATTGGTCAGGGCCGCAGTTTTACAACGTGGAGGGAAAAAACGGCGCTCCTGTCCAAGTTGTTGGTTGGCCTGGGGAGGAAGCACATTCCCCAGTGGGGGGCCCTAAAGGACATGTACTGGCCCTGACCGTATTACAGCTCCAACTTTTGCGCGCCGTGCAACCCCTTTGGGAAAAAAAAAAGGATAACTCAAGGACTGGGCCCCCTTTCTTTTCTACATATTTAAAGAAGTGGGTACTCCCCCTTTTTTGGGAAAAAAAATTACGGCTTGGAACCTCCATCTTTGGGTCGGCACAAGCCATTTTTCTCTAATGGGGCAGACCACCTTTTGGAAAGGGGGGACTGCAGTACCAAAACTTGGACAGGACACGGCGGATGGGTTGACCAACTGTTTCTTTTTCAACGCCTCGCTGAACGACTGCTGGGGCCATGAGAAGAGGACGGACATCGGACCGGGAGATGATTCAAAAAGAAACAGCAAACCTTTTGCAGAGGTGGTGGAGCCTTGACTGGCTGCAATGGGATGCTGCCACGGCTGCTGCTGCAGCGGCGGCAGATGGACCACCCATCTGAGCCACTTTCCCCAGGCCACCGGGTGGGACGCTGCATGTGTTGACGCAGGCCAGGTGCCAATTTTAGCCCTGCCACCTTTACTTTTTGCCCCCCAGATTCTACATATACCCATATTCGGCTCCCTCCGTTCTTAGCAAAAAAGCTGCCACCCGGGATACGATTTACCCCAAACGCTCCGCACTGATACTACTAAACCGCCGCGGCCTCCTGAGCCCCCCGTGCCGCTATTTTTCTTTGGACCTCGAAGCGGGTTTCTACCCCCTGGCCGCTTGGGTCCCGACCCCACCTGCTGCTATCCTGCTGACTCACGCCACACACCCACTTGCTGGGTGCCTGCTGCCCGACCGCAAGCTGACGCTCTCTCTCTCGATGATGAAAGCCCCTGTTCACCCCGGGTCCCAAGACGGTCGGGTCATCTCATCAAAATTTTTTTTTCCACGTCACGCTGTCCCACACTGGGCTTGGGAGCAGAGGCTGACCCCTCACGCAAAAGCAGGGGATATTGGGCCCCCTTTCTTTGCTGCCCAATAGCTCGACTGCCCCCCCAAATTTTTCATCCCGCTATATGTGGCCCGGGGCCCAGACCACATAGTAATCTCTGGGTAGGGGAACCAATGGACAGAGGCGGTTTAGGACGGGGAGGCCGCTGACCCGCACCCAGGCCATCCCAAATAAGGGTTGTGTCGACATTCCCACCACTCTTGGGGGGGTTTTTCGATGTCACCTGGGAGGGAAGGGGACCCAGTCAACCAATTTAAAAACCCTTGGGTTGCTAGCAGCACACGGGCCGCTAGAGACACCGGCATTTGTGCCCACCGAGTGACCCCCGCTCACTCCCCTTTCTGTCTGCACCCGGGCCTGCTCCAGGAATGTTTGTGCCACTGCCACCCGCAGGTTAAAGAGCCTACCCCCTTCTCTGTCTGACATACTGTTTGTTCTAAAAAGTACAGACACTGTTAGATGAAGATATCTGTAGATATAAATACACACCCTGTTTGAACTGCAAATGAACCCAGTAACAAGAAAGGGTAACCCTAGGATATAAATAGCGCTCCACAAATGGAGCCAGGTAAAAATTGAACTTGTATGTGCCGTATAAAAACTCTGTGTATTGTACTGAATGTAAAAGCACAACAGGCTTAATTAACCTTTGGATATGAATTATGCACAGAATTTCTTCTGTGGCGTGAAAAAGAAAGTTTCTTTTACTGAGTGACAACTGCAGAAAAATACTTAGTATTAAACCCTTGGATGTAAATTGCACCAAACAAATGAGCAACCAAAACTACTAAGCTTTGTACGGTACAATGCATGTTTTTTTACGCTACACAACAAGAGAAAAAATTGTGACTAACCTCGCTTGTGAATATGCAGCAGAAAATTTATTTTTGCGGTGAAAAAGACGGTTTTATTTTTGATACACCACAGCAAAAAACACACGCCTAATTAACCCCTGATGTAATTTTGGCGCAAAAGAAATTGAGCAGCCACAAACACAAGCTTTGTAGCGTGTTTATAAATGGCGTGTTTTCTACGTACACAACAGAGAGCAAAAAATTGTAATTAACCTTCGCTTGTGAATTATGCTACAGGTAAATTTTTTTTTTTTTCGGTGAAAAAGAC
>JAODAL010031072.1:0-32500 GCA_025379985.1 Phyllomedusa bahiana | reverse complement strand
GTACAATGGCCCTTGGTCAGCATGAGCATTGTGGTGATCTAGTTCATGAACAATCATCTGGACCACTCTGAAACAGCAGGTCCCACCAGCGACGGAGAAGTAGACGGACACAGAACCTTTTTCTCCGTCGAATCCAGAAGGCCCGACATAGTCCCGAGTGTATCGGGCTTAGTTAGGCAGGGGTGCGGGGTCCAGGACTGGTGCACGGCGGCGCCTCAGCGCTCAGATTGCAGCATCTGAGGCAAGACAGGGCTGTGTTGAAGCTGAGGCGGAGAAAGCGTAGGATGGATGAGGTATTCCTGACACCGACGTTACCAATGTCCCCCCCCCTGCCTTGGAAAAGGTTGCACGGATTGAGCGAGTGAGGAAGATGAGTAATATCATTTTGCTAGTTCACCTCGACCCAGAGGCTTTGGAAATCAAGGCTCCATCCCTCACATGAGTGCTTGGATGCTCCATTTCCTCCAACATGATCCTCGCATTAAGCCTATCAAAATGAACAACAATTACTGGTGTACACCCACCTCGATACCGGGTACAAAGCGACAACTCGGCACTTTCCTTCCACCACCCAAATAGAGAGTAAAAAGAGGAATTAGGAGACAATGCTGATTATCAACTGGAGACATCTGTTGCGTCTGCTTCACGTTCTTTCAAATGTCACGTGGAACAATGTCACAACGTGAGAGCAAGTAAGTGCCAAGAACTGCAGCAGCAGCGGGCATTGTGCAGAACCGAATGTGTTACCTCTGGCAATCCTTATTTACCACATCACCAGCGTATGTAATGCTGGGCACACATACAACACACAGAGACCGGATTAAAATCATGGTGCACAACTATCTGCGTCACAACACCGATGTTTTTGGATATGTTCAACTAAAATGATGGTTCAGACTACTTTCTTACGGCACTTTTTAATTGTGGGTCATGCAGGTTTGAGAGGTCATGCTGTGGTACAGGACATGGATTAGTGAAATAATGCTGACATTTTTTTCTGTACTTTTATAACCTAATTGTCTTGCTAAGATGTAGCACGTATCCAATTTACTGTGTGGATTTTAATTCTAAGCTTCTCCTCCCCTGTTTTGGTTTAAGATGAAAGCAGTTGTTCTCTCCCATAAGATTTAAGTGGTCATCGCGATATCATGATTTATGCGACTGTCGACCTATCGCATGGATAATTTCCGATAAAGACTATCTACTAGATAAAGATATTTGACACAATCGCTCATCACTAGCAATCAGGTATCTTCTGAAACTATTTAAAAAAATATTATTGCCTATGTCTTTGTTTTTTGGTTCAAAGTCAGTATCTGGGCAGGCCCTGGTTGATTTCGGGTTGGCTGTCAACTTTTTTGATTTTGCATTTGTGTCGGCCTTAGTGGCTGTCAACTTTTTTGATTTTGCATTTGTGTCGGCCTTAGGCCTGGATTTTGTTGAGCTGTATCACCCTTTCCTTTTACTACTACACAAATAGGACCAAAAATCCCTCGTATATGAGTCTTAGACAATCACATACGTATTATAAACATATGATGAGAAGGAGTATTATCTAAATAAAAAATTAAAATTTTTTTTTAATTATTAACATATTATATAAAAATTTATCTGTAAACAGATATACAAACATTACAAAAAATACAAAAAACACAGAAAAGAGCAAACCAAAAAAGAGAACACAGCGATATAGAGATGTCACTAAACTGTAATAAAGTCTCACAAATGTGTGTGGAATAAAATAACACTAGTATTCAGATCTATATCGACATATCAGAGTTACATATTCAATAAACTAATTCTTGAAAGAAACTCCTACACAACAAAATGTGGGTATAGTAGTAATAGACATCGTAACCTCTCAAAAGGAGAGGAAATCCCCAAACATAGATGGTATTTAATAAACGGGTAAAAAGTCAATAGTAATATAGATTCAAATAATTCAATAATACATCAGTATAGAGTGATTAATATTACCCATAGAGAGGGGAAAGTAGCAATCGCTGCAGTTCCACCTGACGCTTTTTTCTCTATAACAGTGAGGACATAGTTTAAACATAACAAATAAAATGTTAGATACATAGAAATACAGCAGCCTTAAGTCTGCTGTGCATGGCCAAAGTGAAATTGCACCCTACATTCAGATTACATAGCCGAGAAAGAGGTTATCATCAATAGGTTATGGAAAAGAGGCTACAATAATAAAGTTTTTGATAAAGCACAGAGGATTGTAGACCAAAGACCCAGACAGAATCGGTTTATGAGCTCCAAAAATAAAAATAAATGCAGAGAAGATAGGAATTGTTTCCATTTTGTTACATTTTGTTACAGTATAAAGATATTGTTAACATCATTCGCAAATACTTACCCCTACCAGCGGTGTAGCTTCAAGATTCATACGTACAATTGGTAACACAGTATCACCTAGTCAATATGTAGAATATAGTGTTAATAATCAGAGCTATTGGTTTGGAATAAAAGGCAATTATAAATGTGGAATAACTAGATTTGGATTATGCTAACACATGACTAAAAACACTATGTTCTCTTCCACGGTCACTCACAGATATGGATATGATAAAATATCATCATTTCTTAATTGCCGGAGCAAGAATGTTGTATATTTGGAATGAATATGTATATGATGCAACACATTTAAATTATAGAAATGTGTCAGGATTATTTAAACATTTCAGAGAGTTGCATCAAGGTAATTTAAAAGGATTACAAGTTACAGCTATTGAGAAAGTAAAAAAAAAAAAAAAATTTAGAGGAGTTTTTAATAGAAAATTACTCATGTATAGGGAATCTGTTTGGATTTGATGCTAGCTACCAGATACCCTCGGGATTGAATTATGAGTCAGATCTTTTGTATATCAGGTATTACATCTATCTATCTATCTGTATCTACTGTATCTATCTATTTATTGTTACAGGTGTCCCTGCGACCCCCGTGTCGGGTCGCAGGCACACCCGCACTGCCGCTGCGTTCTCTGCTGCGGCCGGCGCCGCTACCTGTACGCGGACCGGACACCCAGCATCTCTATGTCCCGGCTTTACCTCGCCACCGCCCTGTTATCCGTCCCGGCGTGGCACTACAGGAAAATTTAAAGGGACATGCTCCGTGATTGTCTCACCGGCGCTGACCCTATTAAGCCCTGCCTCTCCCCCTAGCCCCTTGCCGAATCCATAGTGCACTGTACCTAGAGAGAAGCGTTCCAGAATGTCCTTGTTTGTTCTACCGTGTACCGTACCTTCTGCTCTGTCCCTTGACCACGAAACAATGCCGCCAGTCCGACCTTCGCTGAGTCCCCAACTACGAACCACAGCCGCCTGCACTGACATTCATCCAGTCCCCGATCTACGAGCCTGCTAACACGATACTGTTCCGCGCAACACCTCGGCTGCCACCGCAAGCAAGTCCACGTCCAGGGAGCAACCTGGTAGTAATCCGACGCAGCAAGTCCATCCCAACTTTTGCGGCGGGCTCTGGTGAAAACCGGACCTACTAAGACTCCGCTCCCTGGCGTGGCTTGCGCCATCGCTTGTGGTGGATCGGAGGATCCACTACCATATCTGTTACATCTATCTATCTATCTAATGTAAGAATGATCTATATAGGGTTGGGATGTTATGTATTAGTTTTTGGGTAAGGAGATATATACAATATATCTAGTTCCTCCTTGGTGTATTATGTTAATTTCTAAGATATGAGAGGGTTAAGTTTCAGGTGTTTTAGGATTACTGGAACTTTATTAGGGTGTTCTTCTGTGCCATTAGCTTTGTTACGCATACGAACCCACAGAGAGGCTTGAATTGCGTAAAAATTGACATGTATTGTTTTTTGTTTTTAGAATGTTTTTAAAATGAGCTAAATAAAAGTTTCACGGAGTGCTGGAACCTAAACCATTGTGCTTGTTGCTCAAACTATCTTTCGTCGGTAGACAGATGTCTCTTTCCTGTTTAACCCTATACTTCAGTTAAGGACATTGTACAGATTTGACAATACCCATTTCTATGGTTTTAGTTTTTCTGTTAAATTTTAAGCAAATTTAAAATGTATCATCTCTTTGGTCAGTTTAATGCAGTAACTATTGTGGATTTTCTTTCTTACGAGGAAAAAATTTTTGGGGTTTTGGGGGGGGGGGGGGGCCAGCAACTTTGTCCACATGTGTTGGTGGTATTTGTCAAATTGACGATTATGTATATAAGACTTCCCCAGGGCCAGGCAAATTTGGTCTGTCTCGTATATGTTGGCACATGAGTGTCCCCACCTTTCTTACGATGGCTATATTTGTGTTTAGAGTAGGTTAATATTTATCCTTATTTACTTTGGTTATATAGCTAATATATGGTACTTAAGTATATATTACTTATGAAATTACTCAATGTTTTATTTAAGTTTATCATTTACATATTGTTACTGTATCTACATATATAGCCCCCTGTGGTTATCTTGGGTTGTCCTATAATTATCCTATAAATTAGTAACTTGGCTTCACATACCATCATATCCGTCATATTGTTTTTGGTCTCATAGTTAAATTCTACTGCCTGTCATACTTCTTGCTTTTTATTAAATATAATGTGGTTTCATATTTGACCTATCATATGTGGTACATTTACTTATGGCATCCTATTCTGCATTATTCAATATAATCATTTTCTGTAATAAATTATCCCTTTATGCTACTGCTGTATTAGTCCCCTAGATACTTCTGATCATTAGTAGCACACAAAGATACAAAGTTAGTGTAAGTGTTTGAAAAAAGACACGTGTCCATCAAGTTCAACCAGGGTGGGAAATGGTGAAGGAGAGAGACAAGGACATTATGTCTGCCTCACCACTGGTTAATTACCTTGAGACCCACAAGGCATGAACCAATCATCATGTTTCTCATGCCTCAATATACATGAATTGATGTGCTTTGCTCTGTGGTATTTGTTATCATATTTAATCATGTTTAACCATGTTTCATGGTAATTATTCATATAATCATGTTTTACTGTTTAATCTTGTAAATCTTTGTTGTGACATATCTGTGGAGACATATCTGGACTTACACTTGAATTGTTATGCTCTTTCCATGTATAGAATACTAAGATTATGGGGACGTCTGAAAACTGTCTTGGTCTAAGTCTTTTCTTATTGCCCATAGCAACTAATCAGTGTTCCCCTTTCATTTCTTCAGAGTACTATATGAAATGAAAGGGGAACGCTGATTTGGTTCTATGGGGCAACAAAGAAAGTCTTAGACCAAGACAGTTTTCAGACATGTCCCCCTATGTCTTTAGTTGTCTTGTATTTGTTTAATTGTGGCCTGAAGAAGGCTGTCAATCCACAATGTCGCAACTACTACATATACATTTCCATAGTGAAGTTTTTTTTAACATGGACTAATAAAGCTTATTATTTATCAAGATCACTGAAAATTGAGTGCTGACTCTTTTCTTTTATTATATGAACTTTGCTATTATAGTCAGTTTTAACATTTCTAGCAATCTGTGGGATGGGATCAGTTGTACTAGCCTTTGCTCTTCACATGCATTAATGAGCCTTAGGTGACTGTAACCCTGTAACCAGTTCAATGGTTACCAGTTTTGGTAGATATAGACCACTACATACTGAAAAAAACCCACATGAACTGATTTTTTTAGAGGTGCTCTGCTCCAGTCTTCCAGATATCATATTTTGGTCCTTCTGACAGTCATTGTGATTCTTATACTTGCCCATTTTTTTTTACTTACAACACATCAACTTCAAGAACTGACTGTTCACTTGCTGCCTAATATATCCCACTCCTTGACAGATGCCACTGTAAGGAGATAATGAAGGTTATTTACTTTCCCTGTCAATGGTTTTCTTGTTATAGCTGATCTGTGTATATAATTATCACAAGAAGATATCATTATTAATATACAGATCACCCATGAAATAGTGACAGGTTGCATGCTGTTCTTGGTTAATGTGAATTTGCTCATTTTAGAACCTGTATCCTGCAAAGTAACCTAAGAAATTAACATTAAATGTATTGGTCATGCCAATCCTTTTTTAAACAATTCAAAAAATTCTGAGAGGCAGCTCATAACTTTTTTTAAAGTCAATCATAGTGTTTCTAGCATAAAAATATACTTTTGGGACCCCGTTGGTGCTGATGCAAATTTGGGCTGCTAAGGGTTGTCTCTGGACAAAATCAGCTTCCTTCCTCTGCTAAAGGCATCCTTCCAGCTATACTTTATTCTACTGTAGTGGTTATGTTCCTACCCTGACAAGCAAGGCAGATAGCTATTTATCTTGGCTGATGTGTAGTAAGCAGTTGATCGTTTTCAAAAGACCTCACTGCAGGCTCAGACTGGCCCACACGGGAATAGGATAAACCCCCGGTGGGTCCCTGAGCATGGAAGACCTGGAGTTGTTTTTTAACTGCATATACATCCTTAGAAGGGGCAAAAAAGTAAATAAAGAGAAGCAAAAAGCGAGAGGCAGAGCATAGGTGGCATGTACAGTCATATACAGTAGTTGTATGATTGACTCATAAAATAAACTCCACCGGTTTGCCCAGAAACAGCTCAGCTGGTGGGTCCCTATAATCATCTCCATCTGTGGGCCCTAGGCACCACAGTCCGACACTGCATGGTTGAAAGTGACTAAGCATGCAAGTCCACCAGTACTTAGCTCATTAGGTGGGCATGCAGGCGACTATGTCTTTTGAACTGTGCTATTTACCGTATATACTCGAGTATAAGCCGAGTTTTTCAGCACAAAAAATGTGCTGAAAAATCTCCCCTTGCTTAATACTCGACATCACGTTGCGCTCGGCGCTACGATGGCCCGAAGCGCCGACAGGGATGCTTTCATTATATGCGACTCCTCAGGGAGCGCTAAATAACTGAATTGCTGAATAACCACAGTGTCCGGGCGCAAGCACGCCCGGGCACAGTCCGTGATCCCTTCACCTATATCAACTCCTCCCGGGCGCTATAGGTGAAGGGATACCACTGCGGGCAGAGAGCGAGCCGCGCCCTGTACCGCAGCGTCTCCGGCGATCCGCAGCAGACTCGCGGCCGCCCGAGTTTTCCAGGCACAGGCAGCGAGTGTCATCAGCGTGTAGCACGCGATGACCGTCCCACCCGCCTGTTCCGGGAATATGCAGGAGAGCGTGCGGGAGAGTGGAGCAGTGGGATCCAGGTAAGTGATGTTTTTTTTTTTTTTAACTGCCAACAGCCTGCCTATACCTGCCTACACTGCCTATACCTGCCCTATACCTAGCCTACAGCCCGCCTATACCTGCCTATACCTGCCTACAGCTGCCTATACCTGCCTTATACCTGCCTACCAGCTCCTTTACTGCCCTATACCTCTTACAGCCGGCCCTATACCTCGTATACCTGCCCTACACGCTGCCTATACCTTCCTATACCTGCCCAACAACCGCCCTATACCTGCCCAATACCTGCCTAACAGCGCCTATACCTTCTAATATCTGCCTCCAGCGCCCTATACCTTGCCCATAACCTGCCTCAGCTGCCTATAACCTCCACAGCCGCCTATACCTGCCTACAGCCTGCCCTATACCGCCTATACCCTGCCTACAGCCTGCCCTATACCTGCTACAGCCTGCCCTATACCTGCCTACAGCCCTGCCCTATACCTGCCTAATGGCCATATACCCTGCCATAATACATGCCTATGGGGCCACAACCCTGCCTATTAACCTGCGTATGGGGCCATATACCTGCCTATAATCTGATTATGGGGACATATAACTGCCTATTACATGCCCTATGGGGCGATATACGTGCCTTTTTGGGACATATACCTGCCTATACCAGCATATAGGGCCATATATCTGCCTATAATTGCCTAAGGGGACATTAAACTGCTATGTAATTTTATTGGTATCCATTTTTATTTTAAAATTTACCATGTAGCCGCTGAATATTCTAGCACTAGGCTTTATACTCGAGTCAATAAGGTTTCCCTTTTTTGAGGGCAAATGTAGGTGCCTCGGCTTATACTCGGGTCGGCTTATACTCGAGTATATACGGTAAATAAATTTCATAACTCTTTATAATATCATGTTTAAATCAGCAGACAAATGGCAATCAATAATTAAAATAAATATATGGTGGAAAATCTTTTTTACTTGTGATTTAATCTGTGTTGCTTTTCTCCTGTTTTACTCCCACATTCCAAATTCAAATAGGTTAATTGGCTACCTATGATATAGGGAAATCAAATTGTCCCACTGGGACCAATATGATGATAGTCTGTGTACAAAATATGCATGTGTTATAGAAGGAACAGAAAATAAAGTCAATAGCATTATAAGAAAGAGTAGATTTTCATTAAAAATGGCACATGGCCAACATGTTTTATTTTTTTAATAGAATAATATATTGTAAAGTATGTTCTCAAAAAGCAGTACAACATTTACAGCCAATAAACTAAAGACAAAGAAAAACTATTAATAAATGTGAACTAAGCTAGATGTCTTTCGCAAGTTCAGATGTGACCATCTAAATCAAATCAAATAACAATAGGCAGACTCCAGACTGACAGCAGGACTAATCAGTGTGTTGCGTTATATGTCTGAATAAACTATACCTCATTGTCATGTCTTCAGAAAGAGTCTGTTAGGTCCATGCTATGTAATTACGATTCTACTACTGTCTAATATACACTTCAACGTGTTCATTGTAGGTCAGGCAATAATGCTAATTATTGCCCTTCATTTTTCTCCTGTCAGTTTGAGGAGAACACACTGTAATAGGATCTCTTGTTAAATTAGCCTGACTAGGAAGTCATGGGCAAATTATTGAGGATGCAGATATACTGAATCTATACTATTCACAAAGGCCCATTCTGTCAACATAACCAACAGTAGATATATATCATTGGTAAATCAAATCTAAAGGGAATATATCGAAGTTAAAGAAAAGAAATTATTTTAAAATGCAACTTCAAGTATACCTTTTTTTTTTAACTATGTAATTCTGAGCTGACTAATTCCATGATATATTTTAATATGCGTTTATCTCACCATTTTCCATGGGAAAGCTTCAAATTTCTGTTTTTCTTTCACCATGTCAGAAATAAAATAATAATAATAAAAAATGTCTTTCTGAAACCACAACTAAAGAAAGTTTAGGAACTTATAGCATGCAGGTTTATTGAAGAATTTTAAAGAACTTTAGAAACTTGTCTTTAATAGGCACTGTCTGGTGGAGGTTTTAGTCAGCCACAATTTTATCTTTTAAATCTTTAGATGTACCAAAAAGTGTCAACCCAAACTTCACCCCTGAAGGTCCTTTTAAGATATCTTTGGATTTGAAATTCAATAATAATAATAATACCAGACACTGTGTTAACTAATACATTTAATCAACTTCAAATAGCATACAATTTAATACTGGTAATAGAAAATATGTATCAAATAAAAACAGTAGTGTAGAAACATGGACTAAAAATGAAATGAAATATAACAAAAATGACTACAATCAGAATAGTAAAGGCAATAAAGTAACAACACTAGACAATGATGATTACTAGAAAACTGAGACTCGTCTTTAACAATAAAAAGATGTTACTTAGCAAAACTTATGGTCCACATTTCCTTCAGCATCTTTCCCAGAAAAGGAGTCCTGTGTCCACCATTGGCTTTTTTGATGAAATGACTAAAAAGAAGTGACTATTTCTTGGGCACACAGCTTTAATTGGTCCACGGGAGAGACTCAGCTATATGATGGTCATAAAGTCTGTTATACTGATTCTCCATGAATGGCTCCCATATGCTATTTCATGTTGATTAGTCAATGAATAATTGTTCATGTGTGACTTGTGGTTTTCTCATGCCCTTTACCTGGGAATATTAGTGGTTCTCACTAATTCTGTTCTATAAACTTTTGCCCATATTACACCTGCCTGTTATGCATTATTTGCCATTACTTGATAATCAAATAATAGGTTATATAGATCGTGAAGATTTACTGACTCTGATAGTGAAAGGCTTTTCCAGTCTGTCTGCCGAGACAAAACACCCTCAGCTGGAGGGTTTAGCATACTTAAAAGGCAAGCTAGACAAGACGTGGCTAGCAGAGAGACAAGATGATATATCTATATAGATATTTATATATAATTATAGATAGATAGATGGATACTGTTTGTATATAGATAGATAGAGAGAAAGACAGATATATATATATATATATATATATAGATGTAGATATATAGATATATATAGATATAGCTATATACACACATATATATATATATATATATAGAGAGAGAGAGAGAGAGAGAGAGATAGATAGATAGATACACATTCATTCATATATACACATAATATTCTCTAGCTATCTATCTGCATACATCAAGATACACATACAGCATATAACTTTAACTGTTGCATTATAAATATTTAATCCCTACAACACCATTCACCGCCATGAAACTCTTAATACTTCTACATTGGTTAAGTGAAGTAAGGCAGAGGATTTAGGCATCTGTGGTGGAAAATTGAACTAATTTAATGAATGAAATGTACTTAAAATAGACAGTAGTATAATGTTACAGTATAATGTTACAGTATAATGATACAGGCCAAAAGTGACGGACAATCAAATCAGCAAAGCGGCCGCCATCAACAGAGACAGTCTGCTCTAATACAAAGAGACCCAGAAGAAAGAACGAGTGCCCCTAGTTGTAACCTACAACCCACAGCTGGAGATCCTACGAAAGTTTGCCAAGGAACTTCAACCTGTGCTACATAAGGACAATAGACTCAAAGACATATTCCCAGTCCCCCCTCTCCTTTCCTTTCGGCAACCACCAAACCTGCGGCGTATTATTGTCCGGAGCGCCCTGAAGGCCCCAACTGAAAATGGCACCTCACCCTGCCTGCAAAACAGGTGCAAGACCTGCAGGCACATCCACACTGCTGACAGTGTACCTGTCCCACAGTCACAGCAGGTGCACAGAACTAGGGGGACATTTTCCTGCAGGTCTAGCAATGTGGTGTATCTGATTATGTGTATGCAATGTCCCATCACAGGCCTTTATGTGGGGGAAACAGGGCAGAGACTCAGCCAGCGCATGAACTCACATAGATTCACTATTAATAACAGCAGAACTGATCTTCCAGTGGCACAACACTTCTCCAGAGATGACCATTGTATTGAAGATCTGAAAATTATGGTTTTAATGGGACACTTTAAGACGCAGAGGGAGAGAAAGGAGTGGGAATTTAAATTAATGCAAAAATTTCAGACTCTGCAAAATGGGCTAAATATTCATGCCAGCTTTATGTCGAACTATGTGTGAACAGTGATGGTCACAAATCACAGCCTGATGGCTGCTAGATAAAACGCAGGAATACTGACCCCCTCTGTCACGCCTCACAAGTTTCCAGATAGTTGACTGCTTGACCTGTTGTAAATGACTTTCTGATTATATTGCATTTTGTTATTGTTAAGAATTCTAAGTTTCTTTGAAGGTCCATGTCTTTTGTGTATAAAAAGTCTGTGAATTTTCAATTTCTTGTATAACATCATATCTGAAGAAGGGAGCTAGTTCTCTCGAAAGCTCACCATCAAATATACTCAGTTAGCCTCTAAAAGGTATCGCCTGATTTCTTCACTCTTCTACTGAAAATAGACAAACATTTATGCATGTTTATTTTCATTTAATTGTATGTTCAAGAATAATGCTGTATATAACGGGTGCTGGTCATGATCACCAATAAACAGGAAAATCTAATCTTAGAGGAAATGTTGATTTTTATTTACTCAATTTGAGACGTTCAGCCCTGCAGTGAGGTTTCAGGTACATGTCAAAAACAATAAAATAGCACATTTAAAAGCTATGGGCACCTTTGTACATTTTCTTTTAAATTGAGTGCATTTCTTTTGTGCCAAATATTACACAATTGAATCAAATTATTCTGAAGTTACGTGTTGAGCTAGTTTGGTTGGTATATAAGGTGTATGAGGCTATCTGCAGAAATATCCTTAATTGCTGTCATGGGTAAAAGGCATTATTTAGCTGTAAAATAGGAGATTATTGGCTTTCAGGGTAGAAGTATTTATTGAAAGCTTATCATGGGTGGACAAAGGGCACCATTGAAAATAAGCTATATGGAAACTAAAGAGCACCTAAGAAGGTGCACAAGGGCAAAGTGACATGCTATAGTTGAGCAGCTTACCACCAAAATGAACCAGGGAGCTTCCAGTGTGTTCAAAACAGTTCAGATAAACCTACTGTGTGTGATGCTTCAAAGCAGATGGATGGTCAGCAGAGATGGGCGAATTTCTCAAAAATTCAATTCGGTGACTTCGCCGAATTTTCCGACAAAATTCATTTTGGTCCGAATTGCTTCGGGACGAATCACATTAAAAACAGCTATTTCCAGGCTGCACAGAGCATGCAGGGTGCTGTAGAACGTTGTGCCATACTTAAATATGCAGAGGGAGCTTGGTTTGGTCTTCATACAATGTTGTGTTTTAGTATGACACGCAGATGACTGCCGCCGCTCTTAGAATCGCTTCACTCTAAAATTCCCTGGGCACTTAAGAGGGCAAAACTGACCAAAAAACTGAAGCGGGAATGTAGCCTGATAAAGTCATGGCAGAGAAAGCTGGAAAAAAACAAGCTGAGGGCTCAGGTGGCAACATTAGTGACAGAGTGTGGAGGTGACGGCAGCAGCCACAGCAGCATGAGGTCAGAGAGTGGCACAATGACATTCTGGAGGTGGAAAAACAGTAGTAGGCCACAGTGGCACAATGACAGAGAGTGGAGGTGACGGCAGCATGAGGTCAGAGAGTGGCACAATGGCAGGGTGTGGAGGTGACGGCGGCAGCCACAGCAGCATGAGGTCAGAGAGTGGCACAATGACATTCTGGAGGTGGCAAAAACAGGAGTAGGCCACAGAGTGGCACAATGACACAGTGTATAGGTCATGGCAGCAGCCACAGCAGCAGCATGAGGTCAGACAGTGGCACAATGACATTCTGGAGGTGGCAAAACAGTAGTAGGCCACAGTGGCACAATGACAGAGAGTGGAGGTGACGGCAGCAGCAGCATGAGTTCAGAGAGTGGCACAATGACAGGGTGCGGAGGTGACGGCGGCAGCCACAGCAGCATGAGGTCACAGAGTGGCACAATGACATTCTGGAGGTGGCAAAAACAGGAGTAGGCCACAGAGTGGCACAATGACAAAGTGTATAGGTCACGGCAGCAGCCACAGCAGCAGCATGAGGTCAGACAGTGGCACAATGACATTCTGGAGGTGGCAAAACAGTAGCAGGCCACAGAGTGGCACAATGACAGAGAGTGGAGGGCACGGCATCAGCCACAGCAGCAGCATGAGGTCAGACAGTGGCACAATGACTTTCTAGAGAAAAATAGTAAAAATCTTCAGCTCACCTACTATGTTGCACGGAGAGATGGAGATCCGAAGCCAGTCTCCTGCTACTTTTCAAATGGGAAAATCGGTAAGTACTCCAGCAACTGTAGTAGTCTTCATTGGTTAAAAAATTTGTAGCTTTATTAAATTCTTTAAAAGTCCATATGAAAACACCCAACATGATCAGCACGAAACATTCACCGACGCGTTTCGGGGGCGTCCCCTTTTCGGGTGTGTGTCGTTGTGACAACTTCCTTTATATAGTGTTCTGTTGACCCTTATTACTTTATTTAAAATATACAAAAAACACTAAATAAAAACCCTTTTTTGATACAATTAAAAAACAAATGCAAATAAAATACAAAATGCTGTTGTTGTAGTGATTTAGTAGTGAAATGAGTCATGACGTTTTTAAGCCTAATGGAATTTAGTTTTAAGGGGGAATATCCCCCATGCTTCACGGGACAAAAATTTTTTTCGTAAATCACCTCCTTTAAGGGTTTATGTACTACCCCAATTACATTACAAATAAATGTGCTGGGGGTCTCCCCCCC
Source organism: Phyllomedusa bahiana (assembly GCA_025379985.1). Taxonomy (NCBI): domain Eukaryota; kingdom Metazoa; phylum Chordata; class Amphibia; order Anura; family Hylidae; genus Phyllomedusa; species Phyllomedusa bahiana. The sequence continues at coordinate 18,543 of JAODAL010031072.1, read as the reverse complement.
GGACTCATAAAAATGTTTTGGGCCTAGACCGGTTTTGTGGGTAGGAGTTTTTTTTATGTCTGAAAAAATTTTGAGAGTAGAGACATATCCCCATAAGGTGACCAGGAAAGGATATTCAACACAAGTTAAGCGACTATTTAAATGAGGGAATATACATGGGGGCTATCACCCAAAAATTAAGAGAAATTATTTGTTTCCTTTTCCAAATTTTTCCATCCTGCACTCCCTCCCCCAAAAAGCATAAAAATGTATTTTCCTCCCCCTTTTGGGGGTTTTTGTAAAAGGGGATTGGATCACCACGAAATTTTAGGGAAAGGATAGATACATTACTAAGCCCTTAGTGTCACAATACCCGGTAATTGTGAAAACAAAAAGCTTAGTGTCAGTCTTCAAAATTAAAAAGGAAAAATTTTTTTATGGCTATTTGTGACGTGGGTTTGGGCTCTATCCTTCCATCCCCATGAAGAGCAGGTCCTTTTTTAAATTTTTTTTAAAAAGCACAGTCGATATACAGACTTATTTTAGTTATAGTGTTGTGTGTGGAATTCTTATTGAAAAAACAAACGATTTCTCATTTGTTGGAATCAGTTTTACCTCCATGAAGGAGAGGTGCATCTATGGGAGCCAAATGCTCCCCAGCACGCGCTAATATTCTTATGGTGCAAAGGGAGGTAAGATTTTTGTTCTCCGGTGGTTTGCCCCTTCTCCTTCCAACATCAGGTGGTTTATGGGAGGTACATTGATGGACCCTCCCTCCTGGTGTGGTGAGGGGGATGGGTTTCCATCGGTGATTCCTTTTTTGGTATTATATAAATTCTCTACGTACTATAATTTAAAATTTCTACATCACAATGGGCACATTAATTACAATAGCTTTCTTAGTTGTTACATTTAATGGACGGAAGCAGATAATCAAATCCTAGTGACACCTTTCAGGAAAAGTACTTGCCTAAAAAAAATTCTAATATTAAAGGCAGATTCAATTACATCCCAAACATTTAATAAATAAATTCCATATGGTCGGAGGTTATCGCCTTTAAAATCGGCTAGTTTCATCATTCTAACCGCTATTTTTGATGCGCGAAACTAGATTAAAAGCAGTAGACAGATTGAGACTCGTGAGTTTATACCGGAAAAATACATTAAAATCTGGCTATGATAAAAGTGGCCAAAAATAATAGAGAAGGATCTATTAAAAGACAAAAGAAATACAAGAGTTACTGATAATAGAAATAGAAATAATATAGTATTTAGCACCAACATATAGAGCACAATATAAATTATAATTATCAGGAATCATTATAAATATTTCCCATTTCTGTGCGACTTGGATTATATTCGTGAATGATAATTATTAATAAACACTAAATTTTTTTCAAGTCGCCGGCTCATTTAAACTATGGAAACTTGCTATCACACATTGACTTTTCAATATATCAGATCAAAAAACCACATTCTATCGGGCTTACTAACCTAAGTTGGTTTTTATCGTTGCTGGGAAACTAAAGATGACAACGTGCATGTATGCATAGTGCGACGAAGGAATTCTCCTCTACAGTTACTAATTGTAATGTTTCTAAAAATATCATCTTATGCGTACACTTGGAATACGTATAAATATTGGATTGTGTTTGATCGCTGAAAGTGATGTCTACTACATTACGTGGGCTATTGCTGTAGGTAGTATTTTTTTTTACGAGCATTTAGAGACATCTTTCAGAATGTTTATATAATCTCCTTACATACTTTCTTGGTCTTTCGCATATTAAACTTTGTTATGAGTTGCCATGGGGGAGACACCAGCACATTTACTTGGTATGTATTCTGTAGGTAGATTCTAACCCTTTAGGAGGAGGTGTTTTACGGTAAAAAAAAACTTTTGTCACGTGAAGCATGGTGGATATTCCGCCCGTTTAATACTAGTATTCAATTAGGCTTAATAGTAAGCGTCATGTCCTTCATGTGTGTCACTACTTTTATGTCTTGCAGATTACATCAATCAGCATTTTTGTATGTGTATTTGCATTTGTACTTTATTTTGTTCTAATACAAGGGGTTTTATTGTTAGTGTTTGTGTATATTTTAATTATATAGTAATAACGGTGCTCAACAGAATCAACACTATATAAAGGAAGTTGTCACAACTGACATCACACCATGAATTACGGGGAGCGCCGACGAAAAGCGTCTGTTGAATTGTTTGCTGTGCTGATCATGTCTGGCTGTTCTCATATGGACTTTTAAAGAATTACAATAACAGCTACCAAGTTTTTTATACAATGAAGACTACTACAGTTGCTGAGAAGTACTTAAGATTTTCCACACAATGACTTTATGGAGGTGGCATAAACATGTTGTAGAGCCACAGAGTGACACATTGACCAGAGAGTGGAGGTCCAGCGCTGCAGCATTAGCGTCAGTGAGTGGCACAATGTGGTTGTGTGGATGGTGACGGCTGCAACAACCAGCTGCATGAGTTCTCAAGGTGGCACAATGACATAATGGAGGTGGCAAAAACAGGCAGTAGGCCGCAGAGTTTGTCACAATGACATAAGTGTGGAGGTGACAGGCAGCAATAGCAGCACAGAATGAGGTCAGAGGAGTCGGCACAAACTGACAGGGTGTGGTGCGGTGACGGTGGCAGCGCCACAGCAGCATGTGGGCACAGAGTTGGCATAATGACTTTCTGGAGGTAGGCAAAAAACAGGGGCAGGCCTACAGTGTGGCACAATGAAAGTGTGGAGGGCACGGCAGCAGGCATGTGGTATAGTGTGGGTTTTTTACCCCAAACCCAAGTTTTTTTACATAACTGAGTGTGGAGGTGGGTGGGCAAATACCAGTCCCTGGTTAAGTTGGTTAGGTGGCTGATGGAGAAATATGAATGAAACAGTGCAATGTCACGTTGTGTGGCAATTAGACGGGGTGGCAGCATCAGGAATAGTGGAAGAGGCAAGGAAGGTTTTAAAACCAGAGACCTCTATTTCTCACAGTTTGGGTGAGCGGCATGGCTGATGTAGTCTGACGCCTAAGGCATTGGTGTGTGGAAATCCTGTCCGATCCACGCCTTATTCATCTTGACAAAGGTCAGTCGTTCCACATTTCCCGTGGACAAGCGGGTTCTCCTTGGGGTAACAATGGCACCCGCCGCACTGAACACCCGCTCTGATGTCACACTACTGGGCGGGCAGGACAGCTTCTCCACTGCAAACTCGGCAAGTTGCGGCCACACATCCAGTTTGGCTTCCCAGTAGTCCAGCGGATCATCTAACTGGTGTGGCAGAGTGCTGTCCAAGTAGGCCACCACCTGTTGGTTCAGGGTCTGCTCCAGGTCCTGCTGCTGCTGATACTGCTGGCGACTGCCCTCCTCACTAGGCAGGTGATGGATGCTGCTCATCAGTGACTCCAGACTTAGGTTGCTGCTGATACTGCTCCTACCCCCCCACCTCCCTCCAGCAGCCGCGGCAGTAGCGCTGAAGAACCCCCCGATAAGACCTGTCATAGGAGGGACGATGCCTCACATAGGCAGCGGCCAACTGACTACGGAGGATTTCCCTAGAGTATTTGAGTTTGTCCTCCCTCTCAGCAGCTGGGAAAAAGGCTCCCATTTTGGACCGGTAGCGAGGGTCCAATAGGGTGGAGAGCCAGAATACATCCCTCTGCCGGATGGTGACTATTCGGCTGTCACTAGCCAGGCAAATCAGCATGTGCAGGCCTTCTGCGGGCTATGAGTAGCGAGGAGCAGAAGCATCTGGACCGGGAGATGATGGTAAAGAGAAACAGCTCCCTTCTGCAGAGGTGGTGGAGCCTTTGACTTGGCGCAAAATGGCATGCGTTGCCAACTGGGCGGATGCTGCTGCTGCTGCTGTTACTGCGGCGGTCGGATGGACCACCACATCTGAGCCACGTTTCTCCCAGGCCACCGGATTTTGACGCTGTATGTGTTGATGCAGGGCCGTGGTGCAAACGTTAGCTCCCTGGCCAGGCTTCACTTTCTGCCCACAGATTCTACATATACCTAATTCGGCTTTTTTTTCTCACGGTGTCTTAGCAAAAGAACTGCCCACATCGCCGAGTATATGATTTTACAGCCACGTTCCGCATCTCTGAGTGACATATGCCGACGCTGCCTCCTGTCTTTTTCCTTTTCTCTTGCTGGCCCCTGGAGCGCTACTTTCTTGCGAAGCGGGTTTTCTACCCCGTTGCGCTTGGCTCCACCGACCATCACATGCTTGCTCCCTGCTGACTCTCGGCCACACAAAACCCCACTTGCTGGGCTGCGCCGCTGACGGCCCTATTCTACTGACGATGATGAAGTCCTTGCTTCACCCGGTCTCCAAGTGCAGTCGGCTACATATCCTGATTTGGGTTTTCATCGTCACTGCTATCCTCATCAACGGTCTTGGTATTGCAGAGGCTGACCGCCCCTCACAACAATGACCTTCTCCATGCCACTCTCAACATCTACATCTTTGCCACCTACTGCAAGAAGCTGGGGTACATTGGCCCCATTTCTTCGAGGCCATGTAGCTGCTGACTGCACTCCTCAAAATTGTTCATCATCGCTATATAGTGGCGCTGAGCCCAGCAACATAGTAGATCTCTGGCTGAGGGATATGGATGGGACAGAGGCGGGTGAGGACAGGTGAGGGCCGCTGACCCCACTCAAGGGCAATGCCAACTAAGGGTTGTGTCTGACGATTTACACCACCGACTTGGATGGGTTGTCAGATGTCTTCTGGGAGGAAGTGGATGAACCTACGTCAACAATCCAAGGAATAGTGTTGAGCGATTGCGTTGGCTATCGTGTTACGATCGATAGTCGATAGTCGGCCGCTAATCGATAAGGTTTTTCGATAGTGAGCATCAATTCTGCGCGAGACCATTAAAGTCTTTGGGAGAGCAACAACACTTCATTATTACACCCAAACAAGGCTGGAGATAGCTGAATTAACTTCCACAACAGTCAAATTGGATACGTGGCTACATTTAGGCAAACACACTTTGGTTATAAAAGTCACAGAAAAAAAGTCACAGACCATTTACTATCCTGTCTTCTACCACAGCCTGACCTTAAAACCTGCATCACCCACAAATTAAAAAGTGACCAGAAGGCAGTTATGATTTGAACCATCATGTTACTTGAAAATGGACATTGAATATCCCTGTCCTGGATTATCGCAGCATGAGCCAAAACCTGCATGATCCCCAGATTTAAAAAGTGCGGCAAAATGGAGTCTTTTCTACCCACCTTTTAGTTTCCACTGGACTTTGACCTATACATGTCTGGGTCAACAGGCATGAGCACCTAAAACCTGCATGACCCCCACATTTTAAAAAAGTGCTGGAAAAAGGGTCTTTCAAACTCCATTTTAGTTTCACTGGGACATTGACTATACTGTCCTGGGCCACAGCATGAGCCCAAATCCTGCATGACCCCCACATTAAAAGTGCGGAATAAAGGAGTCTTTCAACCAACATTTTAGTTTCATGGACAATTGACTATAACTGTCCTGGGCAACAGCATGGAGCACCAAACCTGCATGACCCCCACATTCTAAAAAAAGTGCCGGATAAAAGGAGTCTTTCAACCACCATTTTAGTTTCACTGGACATTGGACTATACCTGTCCTGGGCCACAAGCATGAGCCCCTCAAAACCTGCATGACCCCCACACATTATAAAAAGTGCCGGAAAAAGGAGTCTTTCTTTCAACCACCATTTTAGTTTCACTGGACATTGACTATTCCTGGTCATGGGCACAGCATAGCCCCAAAACCCTGCATGACCCCACATTTTAATAAAGTGCCGGAAAAAGGAGTCATTTCACACTCACCATTTTAGTTTCACTGGACATTGACTATACCTGTCCGGGCACAGACCATGAGCCCAAACCTGCATGACCCCACATTTAAAAAGTGCGGAAAAAGGAGTCTTTCAACCACCATTTTAGTTTCACTGGACATTGACTATCCTGTCCTGGGCCACAGCATGAGCCCCAAAACCTGCATGACCCCCACATTAAAAAGGCGAGAAAAGGAGTCTTTTCAACCTCCCATTTTAGTTTCATGGACATTGACTATACATGTCCTGGGCCACAGCATGAGCCCCAAACTCTGCATGACCCCACATTTAAAAAGTGCCGGAAAAAGGAGTCTTTAAACCCACCATTTTAGTTTCATGGACATTGACTATCCTGCCCTGGGCCCACAGCATACCCCCAAACCCTGCATGACCCCACATTTAAAAGTCCGGAAAAAGGAGTCTTCAACCCCTTTTTAGTTGACTGGAATTGATATACCTGCCCGGCCACAGACCCCCCCGGGGCCCGGAGTTACAGTGGGTGGGTGAACCCCAGGTTGGGTCCGTCATTTTAAAAAGCAGGTTAAAAATCCCTGATGACGCAGAACGAAAACTGTCGTGCTGAAGAGAGTGGGAAGCGGAAGTGTGAGAATCCGCCCTCTGTCCAGTCAATCCCTGGGAGCGCTTCCCCCTCCGTATGGTGGTGGACCAATTGAGCTTCATTTGGAAATACTGGTGGTTAACGCCTGTTACACCAGGTGCCCTTTATCTTGGCATTCTTTTTCTCATTTTACTCAACGTGCTGGGGAAATGGTTCTGTATTTGTTCTCTGCCCCGTGCTCCATACTCCATGTCCTCTGATAACCAAATTTGGTCAAAGTTTTCCTGTACCTCCCTTGTACAATTCAGAGGAATTTTTTTAACAGCTATTTTGTACATGCATGGTTGTTTAGTACTTTATTTCTAGAAAAAAAAACACTTTTTAAAATGGAAGATGGAATCCCATTCAATACAGGTATTGATAGCTATGTTAAAGATTTTTTTTTTTTTTTTCTGCAAAAACAAAGTCATTTTGGCAATATGTGTCCATTAACAGTGTCCTACCTATTCCTGTTTCTGGAAGCACCATCACCCTTGAGCACTCTTGACAATGTGAAGAACAAATGTCTGTTAGAAAACAACATTTTTTAGAATAGGACCTGTAGTATAGCTGCATGTCACAGCAAAATTGCCCCCAAAAATTCAAAGCATGACCCATTGAGCCACTTTGGTCAATTGTGAAGAACAAATGTCTCTCTAGAAACCAACATATTTTTTATACATAGGAAACCTGTAGTATTGCTGCATCTTTCAAAGCAGCATGTACCAAAAAATTATTAAAAATGACTTTTCAGCCACTGTTAAAAAAAATTGTGAGGGAGGACATGCCACTTAGAAGCACATTTTCTGTTACAAAGGACCCATGAATATTGCTGTATACTCACAGCTACATGACCCCAAAAATTTATAAATATGCACTTCTCAGCACTATTAAAATTGTGAAGGAGAATGCCACTTAGAAGTCACAATTTCTGTTCCAAAGGACCTGAATTTCTTGCTGTATCTCACAGCTACTGACCTCAAAAAACCATATGACAATGCGAAAACTTCTTAAGGATAAAGTGAGTACAATGGATTACGGGGTTGTCATGAAACCCTTGCTGTTTTTACAGTCTCTCACAGCAAAACCGCAAAATGAACTGTTGGGAAAAGAGAATAAATTTGTAGTAAGAAAATGATCATTTTAAAAAAAAGTTTCAAAGAGGACACTTTTCTGTTGTTTGGGACATGTGAAGTAGACTGGCAACTAATCGTGACCTCGGCAAGTGGGGCCACAAACAGCATCAGAGGATCCATCCTGAGTCATCGTGATGAAAGGCAAACGATCCAATTATCTGTGGAAAAGCCGGATGCGTTTTGTCTGTAATGACTCCTTCCAGCTGTGCTGAAAGGTACGCTCAGATATGACGCTTGGTGATGGGCAGGGACAAAACCTCTAGGGTGACGAGCCAGTTGGGCCATTCGTCCATTTTGGATACCCAAAGTCTTATTGGGTCCGGAACACATGGCAACAAAACATCGGTGTTAGAGACGCAGTAGTCGTGCCAAATGATCTTAAGGTGGTCTCTGGTGTGTTGGCATGTGTGCCCTGCATTGCAATGCGTCGGTGAGGTGGTAAACAAGATTGCCAGAGGTCAACCCATTAGGCTTCTGCCACCTTGCATGCTGCTGCAGCTACGGCTACTTGGCCACTCTAATGCTGTCACGTCCGCTGATGTTGTACCACCGTGACTTTTGGGGAAACGTGATAGCAGACGCAAAAGATGTCTCCAGTTGATCATATCAGCAAGGTCTCCATTTCCTGCATTTTAATTCTCTATTTGGGTGGGGGGGAAGGAAAGTGCTGATTTTTGTTTTGTACCGGGGATCCAGGAGGGTGGCCACCCAGTAACTGTTGTTCATTTTGATGGCCTTAATGCGAGGATCATGTTGGAGGAAATGGAGCATCCAAGCACTCATGTGAGAGATGGAGCCTTGATTTCCCAAGCCTCTGGGTCGAGGGGCACTAGCAAACTGATCTTCCTCATCTTCCTCCTCCGCCTCAAATTCGCGCCAACCTCTTTCCAAGGCAGGGACGTCGGTAACATCGGTGTCTAGGAATACCTCCTCCTCCTCCTCCTCCGCTGCCTCCGGCACAGCTTCAACACAGCCCTGACTTGCCTGAGATGATGCACCCTGAGAGCTGATGCGCCACCTTGCACTAGCTCTGGACCCGAACCACTGCCTAATGAAGACCGATGAAATTGTGAAACTGTCGGGCCTTGTGGATTTGACGGAGAGAAAGGCTCCGTGTCCGCATCTGTGTCCGTCTCCTCCTCCGTCGCTGGCGGGACCTGTTGTTTCAGAGTGTCCAACGATCGTTCCAGAACTAAGATCACCACAATGCTCATGCTGACAAGGGCATTGTCCGCACTGACCATTTTGGTGGCTTCTTCAAAACTGGCAAGGATGGTGCAGAGCTCTTTCACCTGCCTCCACTCTCGGTGGTTCACCGAGGTCCGTACCGCTGCTTGTCAGGCCATGTGTCACTTCGTACTGCGTAATGGCATTGCGCTGCTGCCACAATCGCTGGAGCATGTGGAGGGTGGAATTCCAGCGTGTTGCCACGTCAACAATGAGACGGTTGACGGGGAGGCCGAGCTGACGCTGCAACGCAGCCAGGCGGGACGAAGCAGGGTGCGAACGGCGGAAGTGCGAACTCAGACCTCGAGCCTTCTTCAGCAGGCAGTCCAGACCCGGGTAGCTCTTTAGAAATTTCTGGACGACAAGGTTCATGACATGTGCCAGGCAAGGGATGTGCTCCAGCCTACCGATCTTAAGGGCGGCCAGCAGATTTCGCCCGTTATCGCACACCACCTTGCCTGGCACAAGGTTCTTGTCACCCAGCCAGCGCTCGGTCTCGTTGCTTAGAGCCGTCCACAGCTCCTGACCTGTGTGTGGACGGTCTCCAAGGCAGATTAATTTCAACACGGCCTGGTGTCTCTGGGCACGTGATGCCACCAGAGGACCTTGGGGGAAAGAGCCCTGCACCATCCCTGCGGTTTTGAAGAGCGTGCGCCGAGCCTGAGAGCCACCGTCACCCCCAGAGACATCCACCCAGCTCACCCAGTGAGCTGTCACAGAGATATAGCGGCCTTGGCCGTGCTTACTAGTCCATGTGTCGGTGGTGAGATGGACTTTTAAGGACACAGATGCAGAACAAACGGCGACTTGAAATTTTTAGTTGCACGTGGCTGGCCAGGGCAGGGAAACGGCTTTTTCTGGACAAAGAAATGCGCTGCTCGGCATCTTCTGGTATTGGGGGCAAGCGAGGGTGCCATGACTGTGGCGGAACCCATCAGTGTCTACCAGCTGGAAAGGCAACATTTCCAAGGGCCACAAAGCCTGGCAACTGCCGAAGTCAGGCTTTTGGCTTTGGGATGGTTTGGGTTAAAGTGGTTTCTTCTGCTCCCAAACCTGGAAGACAGAAGGCTGGCTGCTAGACTGGCCCTGTACGGCGTGCAGGTCGTTCAAACTGGCGGAAGGATGAGGAGTAGGATGGGTCTCTGGTGGTGCTTGCCGTGGTTACTCGGGCGACGGCTGGAGGCTGAAGAGCGGAGGCTGATCACCTGATCATGACTTGAGAGTCCATGGGCAGCTGAGGAGACGCTTGGTGGTCGGCGGAGGAGGAGGAGGCAGGTGACAGTGGGTGTGACAGTGGTTGGAGGCTCGCTGTCGGTCTGTCCTTTTTTGGCCAAGTGTTTCCCTCATTTTCAACTCATGCATTTCGATGATGTGACTGGGAACATGTTGATGGTGGTTAACATTAAGGTTCTTGCCTCTACTATGCGTTTACGGCCGAAAAGGGCGCATATGACATCGCTGGGTGAATCAAGGGCTTGCTTCAAAGAAGGCAGGCTTGAGAGGTCCTGGAACTTTTTGACGGCGCATATGCGAGGAGCGGGGTTTGCGCTGAACGTGGCTGGCGGTATCATATCAGCGGACTTCTGCGACGCAACCTCTCCCCATTTTTGTGGATGGGAACCCTTATTACACTAACCCATGTCTTCTCCTCGTCCAGTGATGAAGCGTCGCAAGCACATTCTGCGAAAAGACCAGGATGGATCCGCAATGTCGTACATCATCATCATCATAACACAGGTGAATTGAGTCGATCCTGACTTTCTGCATCCAGTAGCTGCGGGCTAAAAGCAAGAGGGGTCAATGCAAGGCGTTGCGACCGCCCGGCGATTTTTGCGATTGACCGGCTTTCCTTCACTCCTCTGATGCATCAGTAACTGGGAGTAGAGCAGAATAATCACTTTCCTTTGATCTTATAAACATGCTTCTGACCCAACACGTATTTGTCATCAAAAGAGGTCTTAGACAATGGATTATCCTCAGTGGTGGGTTACATGATGTTGACATTTGGGCTTGCTTCATGTTGGACGGATGCTGAGATGCTGATGACGACATTTGTGGCCGTGACTGCGGAGGGACGGGAGGTAAGATGCTAGATGCCAGGTTGCATAACCACTGAAGACAGATTGGCGACGATGTTCGTTAACTTAGATTCACAGGCCCTGACACAGCGATGCAGGCCTGCGGTCCTGCAAAAACGACGATCCAGCATGGCGATGCGTGTTTGTCGCCTGCACTGGAAGGAGCACCTTCTCTCGTACCTCTACACTCCATGTGCTAACCCCCTCTTATGCTCGCTCTACCACTGCATTTCGCTCCATGTTCAGAATATAAAATTTTGAGTGAAGGTATGGAATAGTTTGGAAAGTCTCTTATTTAAAAGACGGCAAATAACGTATCTCAAATCCCTTAATTCAAAACAAAAATTCTGGCATTCAATTTAACTGCAAGGTTGTTGTCTATCAACTAATATTGGACTGGGCAAAAGTCCAAAAAAACAACGTATTTGTTATCTTTTGGTATAATAAACGTATTTTTTGCCACCTTTCAATTCACCTGTGGTGAAATATAGAATTGCTGTTTTAAGAATTACGTATAGATGCTGGACGTCAATGAACAGTGCTGGGTTGCGCCAAAAGTCAAAAAACAGTAAATGTTATGTTTTGATATTAATTAAAACTGTATTTTTTGCAACTTTCAATTCACCTGTGTGTGAATTATAGAATTGTATTTTAAGATTTTAGTAGATGCTGCGTCAATGAACAGTTGTGAGTGGCAAAAGTTAAAAAAAACACCTAACTGTTATGTTTTGATATATAATAAACTTTTTTTTGCACCTTTCAATTCACCTGTGGTGAATATAGAATTGCTATTTTAAGATTTACGTAGATTGCTGCGTCAATGAACAGGTGCTGAGTGCGACAAAAGTCAAAAAACACGTAAACTGTTATGTTTTGATATAATAAACTGTATTTTTTGCACCTTTAATTCAACCTGTGGTGAAATATAGAATTGCTATTTTAAGATTACGTTGATGATGCGTCATATGAACAGCTTGCTTGGGGGTGCGCAAAGTTCAAAAAACACGTAACTGTTATGTTTTTATATAATAAACTTTATTTTTTTGCACCTTTCATTACACCTGTGGTGAATATTGAATTGCTGTTTAAGATTACAGTAAGATGCTGCGCTTCAATGAAAGTTGCTGAGTGCGCAAAGTCAAAAAACACGTAACTGTTATGTTTTGATTATAATAAACTGTAATTTTTGCACTCCTTTCAATTCAACTGTGGTGGAATATAGAATTTGCTGTTTTAAGATTTAGTAGATGGCTGCGTCAATGAACAGTGACTGAGTGCGCTAAAAGTCAACATAAACACGTATATGTTTTGTTTTGAATTAATAAAACTGTATTTTTTGCAACCTTTCAATTCACCTGTGGTGAATATTAGATATTGCTGTTTTATGAATTTTACGTAGATGCTGCGTCAATGAACAGTGATGAGTGTGCAAAATAGTCAAAAAACACGTAAAATGTTATGTTTTGATATAATAAACTGTATTTTTTGACCTTTCAATTCACCTGTGGTGCAATTTAGAATCGCTGTTTTAGATTTACGTAGATGCTGCGTCATTGAACAGTGCTGAGTTGCGCAAAAGATCAAAAAAACAACGTAATGTTATGTTTTGATATAATAATCTGATATTTTTTGCACCCTTTCATTCACCTGTGTGATTCATAGAATTGCTGTTTTAGACTCCGTAGATTGTTTTTTTCTTTTTTTTTTTTTTTTTTTTTTTTTTTTTTTCCTGCGTAATGAACAGTGTGGGTGCGAAAAGTCAAAAAACACGTAAATGTTATGTTTTGATATAATAACCTGTATTTTTTGCACACCTTTCAATTTCACCTGTGGTGAATATAGAATTGCTGTTTAAGATTTACGTAGATTTGCTGGCGGTCAATGAACAGTGCGGAGTGACCGCAAATAAGTCATAAAAACACGTAACTGTTATGTTTTGATTTAATAAAACATGTATTTTTTGCACCTTTCAATTCACCTGTGTTGAAATTTAGAATTGCTGTTTTACAGATTTACGTAGATTGCTTGCGGTCAATGAACAGTGTGAGTGCGCCAAAAGTCAAAAAACACGTAACTGTTATGTTTGATATAATAAACTGTATTTTTTTGCACTTTTCAATTTCACTGTTGAGTGAATATAGTTATTGCTGTTTTTAGACTTACGTAGAGATCGCTGCGTCAATGAACATGCGGGTGCGCAAAGTCAAAAAAACGTAACTGTGTGTTTTCGTATGATACACGGTTATTTTTGCAACAAAAAACTGTTCTGACTACAGATTGCTGGTTTGTAATTTAAGTGCAAGGTGGATATATCAACAGTCACAGGTGTAAATGGGTTAAAATTGAACAACCTATCTAGAAATGTATACTGATAATAAAAAGTGGAGTTTTTGCCAGCTAACAAGAGACCTGCAGTTACAGAATATGATGTTTATTCCTATATAAGTACAGGATGCCCAATATCCAGGCAATATTTCAAATAGCAAACGGTTAATAATAAAGATATTCACTTACAATGGGTCTACAACTAAGTCTTGGTGTACTTTATCCAGTGTTTTTTAAGCATAGAGCTTGTCAGTGTCGCCCACGCGGGGGCCCCCACCTGCGCTCACTCCGCCTTGAATTTAAAGCGTTAGATTATGCTTTTATTAAAATTCTCTAGCTAACTACATAAAATGTTCAAATCCCTAATGTAACTAAATTGGAAGGATCACAGCTAATCAGTAGAGGTCTTCTCTCGTGCAGAAATAGACTAATTTCGCTGAGCTGTTTGGCCACAGGCAGAACGCTGGTCCTATCCCTATGAGACGCTGAGGAGAACTGAGGCTGAAACAGGAAACGCTGTGTTCTATGTTAAAACGAGGTCATGTGTTTTTTCCAGACATTCGCAACCATTTACACTCCCAGTCATGACGTCGCACACACATCTCACCCTGCTATATTCTGTAAATGAATTTGCTGGCCGCCAAATCTTACAGGAAGCGCGAAAAAAGGCGCGATTTAATTGATGATGCACAGATTCTTAACCTTAATGATCCATGGATTGGAAATTCGATCACCATTAAAACCCTTGCCGATTTCAAATTTGTCGATAAAAATCGCTCAACACTAGTCATTTACCTTCAAATGTGACAGATTTTTACCATCAATTTGTTGAAAATAGGTGTACGATTTGGGCTGTAGTTTGTAGTATTTCACTTGCATTAAATATGTGACTATTGGTTAAATGAATAACCTTTATCAACTTATTAGCATAATCTAATTAGCCAGTGCAGCACAGGCCTGGGGATGGATGCCAACATTTTTTAACTAATTTTTTGTTAAGGCAGAAATTTGATCAAACTCAATGTCAAACTTGGGTTTCTGTAAAGTTATTTTAAATTCGTACCATTTTTAGAGAACATGTACACATCCACTTTTCATTCCATTTTTGCTTTCATGGCACACAAATAATATATCAGCAATCAGATCTAATACATTTTTTGTGAACTACTTTAGAGGAAATGGATCCTAGTGACAAGCGATTTCCGCCAAAGTCTACTACAAATGTAATGTTTTCTGCTGGATCTCTAGGGCTCGTTACTGAGTCAGAGCCTGGTCCCACCAGTATTCACTAGGTATCTCTTGAGTACCACTTTGTGAATAAATGTGTACCTGTTGTGTTTAACACCTATTTTCTCATGCTTCTTTATTGATCAAGGACTGGCATTCAGGACTGTAGGAAAGCTTGAGGACAACAAATACGGTTACAATCATAACTCTTTCTAGGGGTGTCACTAAGACTTCTGAGACTTCCATATTACAATTCTGCCCATTTATACACCCTTGTTCTGGTAACACAACAAAATTTTCTATTCAGGAGTCCAAGAAAGCTGAGGGACCACTACTGTTGGGGTTATAATTGCAATGATATTGGTTGCCAACCAGTTTATCAGAAGCTATGAGATAGCTAGTAAATTTTCACCATCAACTGTGGATAAAAATTTGTGCACATAGGGGCCTAAGGAAAGCATTGTTTCTTGTGCCCAACCTATGAGGACATGACCTACAGCACATGTCAAACAAAAGGCTTGCGGGCCAAATCCAACCCCTCCCTCTTCGTTTTATGTGGCCCATAAGAGCTTAAACACAGCAAGTAGGATGGAGCAGATGCAGAAGGAACTTCTTTCCACTTTCCCCTGAAGATACCGCCAGCGCCTGGCAGAGGCCTGGCCAGAACAAGGAGTGGGTGCTAAATTGGATTCAGACTACATGCACCTCCAAACCACTTTGTTCAGCAACTCACTGGTAGTGGCACAACTCCATCAGCCCTACCCTGTCACCCTAGCCATCCTTCAAGGCCTTCCAATAGCCATATTGGCAAATATAATACCAATGTAAGCCTTGGAGAAAAATGAGTGTGATAACCTTGGCCTACAGCCTCTGGCTATTGGCATGATAGATTAAACAAGCCCAATTAGCTTATCTAAATCATACAAATACAAAGGAAAATCACAGCAGAGTGCAAAAGCCTTATCATCAGGATTAACCCTTAACTTACCTCTTTGGCATTTTCAGTGTAGGATGAAGTTCTGCTCTGGGGTCTAAGCAAATTCTTGCGAACACTTATGGAATAATTCATAAATGATCCCCGTCCTGCAGAGTTTTGTTATTTTCCTAATTAGAATTTTGTTGACTTGGCAACTTTGCTAAGCAACTGCCGCCTCAAACACCATTGACCAGGCAGCGTGTACACAGCACATTAATTCTATTTACCTTGCATGTCCGGGGTTTATTTAACTGGGCTTATAAAGAAAAACGAACAATGTTGTTACACAATCCTTGTGCTCAGGGCGGGCCAGAGAATGTCAGGTAACAAAACTCACCAATTATTGTATTCTGTGCAGAGACCCAGTGTTGTCTGAAGGGCAATTAATGTATTGTTAGAAATGAACATGAGATAATGACTGCAATGATAAAGAATGCAAAAAGTCAATACAACTGAAGCCAAGTTATAACTGTCTCATATCAGGTTTTACATATACTGCATATACTCTAGTATGAGGTCGAAGATTATATTTACAGTATGTGTAAATATGGAACAGCCTATATGATGATGTCATGTCTTTAGAAGCTTCTGATAGGTTTATTGGCAACATCTGGGTTAATTAGAGACATTCCTGTGAATGTTTTATTTTATGCACACCAGAAACACACTGCTTCTGTGTGTAACATCATGGGAAAATCTAAAGAAATCAACAAAGATATCAGGAAGAGAATTGTGGACTTGCACAAGTCTAGATCATCCTTGGGTGCAATTTCCAGATACCTGAAGGTGCCTCGTTCATCTGTACAATCAAAATATATGCAAGTACAAACAAGATTGGAATGTCCAGCCATCACACCACTCAGGAAGGCCACAGGTTCTGTATCTCAGAGATGAACGTGCTTTGGTCCGACATGTGCAAATCAACCCAAGAACAAAAGCAAAAGACCTCGTGAAGATGCTGATGGAAGCTGGTAAGATTGTGTCATCCACAGTGAAACGAGTACTGTATCAACATGGGCTGAAAGGCCACTCTGCCAGGAAGAAGCCATTACTCCAAAAGAAACATATAAAAGCTAGATTAATGTTTGCAAATGCACACAGGAACAGAGACCTACATTTTTGGAGACGTCCTGTGGTCTGACGAAACTAAAATTGAATTGCATGGCCATAATAACCATTGTTACATTTGGAGGGAAAAGGGAGAAGTATGGAAGCCTAAGAACATCATCCCAACTGTGAAACATGAGGGTGGCAGCATCATGTTGAGAGACTGTTTTGCTGCAGGACAGACTAGTGCACTTTACAAGATAAATGGCATCATGAGGATCGAAGGTTATGTGACAATATTGAAGCAACATCTCAAGATATCAGCCAGGAAGTTAAAGCTTGGGCGTAAATGGATCTTTCAAATGGACAATGACCTGAAGTATACTGCCAAACTGGTTATAAAGTGGCTTAAGGATAACCAAGTCAATGTTTTCTTTTCTTGGATTTCTTGGATCGCAGCTGCAAGACGGACCCGACAGGCGCAATGCAAACAAGCAGCGGCGATCACTCATGTGAACGCTGCTGTGTGTTTGTCATTGCCAGCAGTGATAATCTCATTGATAATTGTTAGATGAGTCTCTGGGTCCGTTCTGATGGACCCAGAGATGCATCAGAAAAGCCTATGTTCATACAGAGGCAAGACGCCATGTGAACATACCCTTATAGTTAAAAGTAATCTATCACTATTTTTTTTTACTAACTAAAACAAGATACTGGTGCGTATTCTTTTCTTTTTACCTAGTTTTATTTTCTGATTGTAGATTTTTTAATTCTTTTGTCTGTATATGATTATGGGGGCAGCCATATTGCCTGAGCTGCTTTTACCAAAATTTAGAGAGATGCTTTACAGCAACTTCATGCACATAGGAACCTGTGAACAGCAGCAGACCCATTGACTTCTGTAGGAGAGTTTTCTAGTCATGCTTTGTGAGCTGGGAAGAAATCAGTGTGCAGGCAGGAGAAGAGTGTGAGCAGTGACTATCTCCTATTGTGACTGGTGGATCTTGTGATATCTATACACATCATTGTCACCTTTTAGTGTAACCCTGTCTATGCTGATAATAAAGAGATTGCTGAAAAAGCTTTCTCTACAGAAGAGGAAGTGTCAGACTATTATTAAGCCTAGTGGCCAAAGTGAAAACTTCAGGATTTCTGGATTAAAAAAAAATATATATTGATAGTGAGAAGGGAAATAAAAAAAACCCACCACCAAACATTTTTAAAAATGCATTTTGCACAAAAAACATGAGCTAATTTTCTGATGACACATTCCTTTTAAACAGAAGTGCAATACGCTTATAAGGCCTTGGAGTTAAGCTGCAGGGTTTCATGGTACATGCCACGGCTCGGAACAGGATCTGTGTCTCTGCTATGTCAACGGTCTCTGTACCTCTTCTCTGGTCCTCTGCACTGTACTCACCTGTCCTGGCTCATGCCTCCATTGCTGTGGTGGCTCACTTGTCCTCACTTCTGCTCCCTGGCATCCTGTGCACGCATGAATGCCCCCTAGGGTGCGCACGCAGCAGTGCATGAGGATTTAAAGGGACAGTCTTCTGAATACTCGGCCAATGACCTGTGACCCCTTGTGATAAAAGGAACTTCTTGCCCCTTCCTCAGGGTCAGTTCGTTAATGTCCCTCATAGAGCTTAACTCCTGTTTGCTGTACTGCTGCGCTATACCTGTGTTGATCCTGTGTGTACCTAAGCTCCGTTACTGTTGTTCCTACCGCTGCACCAGTCTGCTAATCTATTGCTATTATATGCCGCAGTAACTGCAACTGGGACTTACTACCCATCAACAGGTACACCTGTCTGTGACCTGTCACCTCGGTCCCTCATTCTGTACATCGGCTGTCATCACGGTTAGCCACGTAAGGGGCAGCGACCTGGGGGTCCCCTGCAGCGAAGTCCTAGCGGTGGGTTCCTGGTAAAGACCGAGGTTTCCCTTAGACTCCGCTCCCTGGACTGGTCTCTGCATATACCATCCTTGCCCACAGTGATCACAGAGGATCCACCAATACCCTGCATTCTGCCTGGTTAGAACGTGACACAAGTCTGACAACAAAGTAGAGAAAATCGCAAAAAGTTT
>JAODAL010031071.1:0-49000 GCA_025379985.1 Phyllomedusa bahiana | reverse complement strand
GGTAAATTATGTCCCATTTTGTTTTTGGTTTTTTTTGGGATAGCTAGGGACTCGAAAAGGACTGGGGGACCCTTTGCCTTTGGGCTTGCGACTTGCTTTTATGTAGCAAAATGTACCCAAAATTTAATACCTCAAAATTTTTGGAATTTTTTTCCCCAGCTGTTATTTTTTTTTCCCCCCAAAAATTTAGGGGGAGCTTAGGGTACAAAGTTTTTTGTGCAGTGCACCTTTAATTGCTGGGCGGCTTGCCCACAACTTTTTTTTTTTTTTTGTTTTTTGGGTGATATAAGTGAAAAACCCAGCATGGTGTATCTGTACGATGGCGTTCCCCTCTGTATCGCTTTTTCCATTTTGAAATTTTCCCCATCAGGTATTTTTTGCTTTTTTTAGCAGTCTTTCCCATGTGTTATAAGTGTTTTTTTGCATGTTGGTGTGAATTGGGTACCTGAGTTTTGGGCTCTTTAAAATTAACGGCACCTGCCATCTTTTCCCAAATGCAGCTTTAAGGGCCATAAAAGGCCTGTTTGCTGGTAAACTAAACAGGCATTGAGTGTAAGTGTAGGGTTTTGGGAGTTTTTTTGGGAAATTATGTCCCATTTTTTGGTTTTTTTTTTTCTCCCCGTAGACGGTCAAAGAGTTCCGTAATTTTGTGGCAACGGATACCGATTTTTCACGGTTAAACTGGTTTCAGGGCCCCGGTAGTCGATGAAAGGGCGGAGAGAACCATCCTTCTTCCCGTACGGGTGGGAAAAAAAAAACCCGGCCCCTCGGGGGGTGATTTTAGGGCTTTCGAATAAAAAACCTTTTTGCAGGTTCTTCACGGGGGTATAGTCCGAAATGGCCTGAGTCTCAGGTTTTGGACAAAAGGGTAAACTCTGCCCCGAGGAGGGGTTTGGGCCCCGGAAGGAGGGCAATGGGACAGTTATAGGGGCGATGAGGAGGGGAAGGGGGTTTGGCCTGTTTTTCCCAAAAAAAACATTTCCCCGTAGTCCCCCCGGGATTTGCGGGGAAACCCTGGGAGGGCCCCGGGGTGAATGCCCCGAGGTGGAATGGGCCCCGGGCTGGCCCCCGGAAATTTAAAGACAGCGATTTTTGGGGAGTTGGGAGCTCAGCGTAGAAACCCCCCCGGGTTTTTCCCCGTGAGGGGCGGGGCATGGGGGCGCAGCCACGGAAGACCCAAAAGGTTCGCTTTAGGACGACGAGGGAGGATATAGAAGGTGGAAATTTTTTCCTTGTTTAAAGGCCCCCCCACGCGAAAGGGGCAATGGGTTGGTTAGTGCCGGGAAAGGCCTCACTAGAAGCTCGCCACCAAAAGGAGGAAAATCCCCCAGGGGGGTTCTTCCCGACGGGGGACCGGGAAGGCGGTTTTGGGACACCAGGGGGGGGGGGGAATAAAAATTCCCCGGGGGATCCAGGTCCAGGGAAAAGGGGGGTACCCGAAAAGGAGGCCGGCACCGGGGGAGACCTCAAACCCCAATTTGTAAGGCATGGAGAGGAAGTGTTCACACCTAGGGACGCCTCTCCGACATAACCTAGGTGCGGGCGTTTCCCTGCCGCGGGAGGGCGAAGCGGGCAAACATTGCGAAAGTGATCCGGGCTGGCACAGTAAAGGCAAATTTCCCCTGCCGACGGCGGGACAGCTCCTTTTTTTCGGACAGATGTGCCCGGTCCACCTGCATGGGTTCTTCACTGGTAGGAAGCGGGATCGGCAGCTGTGGTCTTTGGAAGCCCGGAGCCAGCGGGGCAAGGGCGGTGGTCGGGCGAGGTCACGTTTTTGGCGTAGCTCCTCTTGCCGCTCGGCAAAGCGACCATCGATCCGGGTGGCTAGGTGGACCAGTTCGCTTAAAGAGGACGGGATCTCCTGGCCGCTAGGGCGTCCTTAACTCTTTCCCCGGACAGGCCCTTCTTAAAAATGGCACATAGAGCGGCATTGTTCCAAAGGGCATCTCGACGCCGGGTCCGGAAAACGAACTTTTGTATCGACGACAGAGGAGTCACCCTGGCGAAGATTCAGTTGAGCGGTCTCTGCCGAGGAAGCCCGTGCCGGCTCTTCAAAGACACTGCGGAACTCTGAGGGGGAAAGCCTGTAGATCCGTCGTCACCGGATCGCCCCGGTCCCAGAGAGGGGGTACCCCAAGCTAGAGCCTTCCCGGACGCAGACTGACCACGAAGGCCACCTTAGAAGTTCAGTGGGGAATTGACCACCCATCAACTCAACGTGCATCGAGCACTGGGTAATAAATCCCCTGCACAGTTTGGAGCCCCCTTCAAACTTGTCAGGTAGTGGTAAGCGTAGCGAGAAGCCCCGGGTTGCGGCGGAGGTGTCGCCACAGGAGGAGGAGTGGGCGGCTGTTGGTTAGCCAGGAGCTGCTGCAGCAGGCGGACAACTGGTTCAGCTGCTGGGCTTGTTGCGCTAGTTGTTGTGACTGCTGGGCCACTATCGCCGTGAAAAATCCGGGGTCACCGGGCAGAGGTACCTTGGTGGTATCCAGGGCCCGGATCTTACTGTAACAAATGCAGGTAGTGGATCCTCGGACCACCGCAAGCGATGGTGTAAGCCGTACCAGGGGGCGGAATCTAAGTAGAACCCGGTTTTTCACAGAGCCCGCCGCAAAGCGGGATGGACTTGCTGCGGCGGGGGAACTACCAGGTCGCCCCACTGGCGTGACTTGCTTCCCGGGGGCAGCCAAGGCAGTGCGTGGTACAAAATTGTAAGACGTAGGCGAAGTCGGGACAGGCAAGAGGTCAGGGCAGGCGGCAACGGTTCGTGGTCAAGACACAGGAGCAAAAAGGTTCTGGACACGGAAGTCAGGAATCAAGGCAGAAGAATCTTTCTATGAAGGCAGTACAGCACTAAAGATCCGGCAAAGGTGACCCCAAGGAAGGGAGTTAAATAGGGTCACCTGCAGCCTTATCCAATAATGGGCGTACGCCCCTTTAAATCCTCGAGAGCCGGCGCGCCGCTTGAGGGGGGGGCATGCGCACACAAACCCCCGGCCGGCCAGGAGAAGGGAGGACGCGGGAGCGCGGAGAGGTAAGAGAGCAGGCGGGACCCGACCGCGGGACGGCAGGGGCCGCCGGGACCCGACGGGTGGCCGCACGAGTGCCCCGAAACCCGGGCGAGGGCTGCGGACCACTCGTGACAGTCACCTCCCAATTCTGTAACTGATGTGCCAACTGAGCTCTCAGCTTGTTTTTTTCCAGCTTTCGCTGCCATGACTTTATCTGCTACAATTCCCGCGTGAGTTTTTTGGTCAGTTTTGCCCTCTTAAGTGCCCAGGGAATTTTATAGTGAAGCGATTCTAAGAGTGGCGGCAGTCATATGCGTGTCATACTAAAACACAACATTGTACGAAGACCAAAACCAAGCTCCCTCTGATATTTAAGCATGGCACAACTTCTACAGCACCCTGCAGGCTCTGTTTCAGCCTGGAAATAGCTGTTTTTTAACGCGATTCGTCCCGAAGTAATTCGGACCGAAACGAATTTTGTCACCAAATCGAATTTTTGAGAACTTTGCCCATCTCTAGTTATGAGGAGAGGTTAGTAGAATTTAACTTATTTAGTCTTGAGAAAGGACTTCGGGGGGACATGATTAATTTATATAGTTATATAAATGGTCTCTACAAGAAAGGATGGGAAAAAAATTCTTTCAAGTGAAGCCCCCTCAAAAGACAAGGGGACATTCCCTTTGAATAGAGGAAAACGTCTTCAATCTCCCGAGGAGCAGAGCGTTCTTCACTGTAAGAACTGTGAATCTGTGGAATGTGAAAACAGTCACTTGTCAGCTTTACTGATATATGAGATTAATAGTACCTTGTTTAACGGCTTGCAGAGCACGGAGACTCCCAGTCAGCTTCAGCTCGGGAGTAGCAGCAGGAAAACAGGCATAAAATGATATACTCCTGCTTGCTTAGAAGTAGCATTAAGCAGATGATCCGCAGCTTATACTTTTAAAATAAAAAATGTATTAATATTCCATTAAATATGTGATAATACAGGGTAGGAGAGTTGTAATACAGCACCAGTGCTACAGATTGCACGACGCGTTAAGACAATGATTAAGACTATGTATTAGTCGAAACGCGTCGTGCAATCTGTAGCACTGGTTCTGTATTACAACTCTCCTACCCTGTATTATCACATTTTTAATGGAATATTAATAAAAATTTTTATTTTAAAAGTATAAGCTGCGGATTATCTGCTTAATGCTACTTCTAAGCAAGCTGGAGTATATCATTTTATGTGAATCTGTGGAATAGCCTGCCTGAGGAGCTGGTCACAGCAGGAACTGTAGAGAGTTTCAAGAAAGGCTTAGATACCTACCTGGAACTAAAGAATATTAATGCGTACGTAGCTATGTAAAATTCTGGATCCTGGCTGATGGAGGCTCTGGGGTCAAAGATAGGGTCTCCACTGCAGCAGATTGGTTCTTGCCTTGTGTGTTCCAGGGCATTAACCAGTGGTTGGGCTGGGCTTAAAGTCCTTGTCTCTCTCCCTCACCGACATTTTCCCAACCCCTGGTTGAACTTGATGGACAAGTGTCTTCTTTCAATCGTACTAACTATGTAACTATAACTATGTAACTAAGAACACCACAATGCTCATGCTGACAAGGGCATTGTCCGCACTGACCATTTTGGTGGCTTCTTCAAAACTGGCAAGGATGGTGCAGAGCTCTTTCACCTGCCTCCACCCTCGGTGGCTCAACATCCAGAGGTTCGTACCACTGCTTGTCAGACCATGTGTCACTTCGTACTGCGTAATGGTATTGCGCTGCTGCCACAATCGTTGGAGCATGGGGAGGGTGAAATTCCAGCGTGTTGCCACGTCAACAATGAGACGGTTGACGGGGAGATCGAGCCGACGCTGCAACGCAGCCAGGCAGGACGAAGCAGGGTGCGAACGGTGGAAGTGTGTGCTCAGACCTCGAGCCTTCCTGAGCAGACGGTCCAGACCCGGGTAGCGCTTTAGAAATTTCTGGACGAAAAGGTTCATGATGTGTGCCAGGCAAGGGATGTGCTCCTGTCTACCGATCTTAAGGGCGGCCAGGAGATTTCGACCGTTATCGCACACCACCTTGCCTGGCACAAGGTTCTTGTCACCCAGCCAGCGCTCGGTCTCATTGCGAAGAGCCGTCCACAGCTGCTGACTTGAGTGTTGACGGTCTCCAAGACAGATTAATTTCAACACGGCCTGGTTTCTATGGGCATGTGATGCTACCAGTGGACCTTGGGGAAAAGAACCCTGCACCATCCCTGCGGTTTTGAAGAGTGAGCCTCGAGCCTGAGAGCCATTGTTACCACCAGAGACATCCACCTAGCTCACCTAGTGAGCTGTCACAGAGATATAGTGGCCTTGACAGTGCTTACTAGTCCATGTATCGGTGGTCAGATGGACTTTGCCAGTCACAGATGCAGACAACGCGCTTGAAATTTTAGATGACACGTGGCTGGTCAGGGCAGGGACGGCTTTTCTGGAAAAGAAATGCCTGCTCGGCATCTGGTATTGGGGCAGGCAATGGTCATGACATTGTGGAACCCATCTGGCTACTATACTGGCCGCTGTACGGTGTACAGGTCAAACTGGTGGAAGTAGCAGCGGTAGGATGGGTCTCTGGTGGTGCTGGTGGTACTCGGGCGATGGTGGAGGCTGAAGCGGAGGCTGATCCTTGCTCATGACTCTGAGAGACATGGGCAGCTGAGGAACGCTTGTTGGTGGCGGAGGAGGAGGAGGCGGAGACAGAGGGTGTGACAGTGGTTGGAAGCCGGGATCGGTGTGGCCTTTTTTGGCCGAGTGCTCCCTCCATTTCAACTCATGCATTCGCTGCATGTGACTAGACATGTTGGTGGTGGTTAAACACCTAAAATTCTTCCCTCTACTGATGCGTTTCTGGCAAAGACAGCATATGACATCGCTGGGTGAATCAGAGGCTTGCTCGAAAAAGGCCCAGGCTTGAGAGGTCCTGGACCTTTTCGACAGCGATAAGCAAGGAGCGGTATTTCTGCTGATCGTGGCTGGCGGAATAATCTCAGCGGACTTGTGCAACCGCCTTTACCCTTTTTGAGGCCGGACCCGTACTGACACTACCCCATCGTCTTCCTTCTAGTCCAGTGATGAAGCGCTTGCAAGCAAATTCTGCTGAAAAGACCACGTTGGATCCGCAATGTAGTCGTCATCATAATCATCAACACAGGTGACTTCCTCGTCCTGACATTCTACATCCTGGAGCTGTGGGCTTCAAGCAACAGGCACTGCCAGGCGTTGCCGACTGCTCGGGATTTGTGCCAACTGACCGGCTTCCTTCTCCTCCTCTGATGGCATCAGCGATTGGGCGTCAGAGCAGACATAATCATCCTCTTTGGCCTCTTGATCTTTTAACAGACACCAACCGCATTTTGTCTTCAAAGAGGTCTTCAGAATATGGATTATCCACAGTGGTGGATACACGAGTTGACATTTGGGCTGCCTTCGCTGTAGTTGGATGGATGCTGACGATGATGATGATGACATTTGGGACCGTGACTGGGAGAACGAGGAGGTAAGACTGCTGGATGCCGGTTGCATTAACCACTGAAGAACAGATTGGCGACGCTGTTCTTTACTGGGGTTTAAAAGGGCCCCGCCCCAGCGAGGGACGGGCCCTGCCGGGCCCTGAAAACCGACAATCCCCTTTTTTGTTTCCCTCATTTTAAATTGCCCTTCTCTCGGTTCCTCTACCCCCAATGCCCTACACCCCTTTATTTTAACCCCTAAAACTCCAAAATTTCAAAAAAACCCCTTTTAAAAATTTTTAAAATTTTCCTTAAAAAAATCCTCTTAATTAAACCAAAAACCACCCATTCAAAAACCCCAATTTTCCCCACACCAACTAATTAAACAAAATTTTTAAAACCCCTTCCAAAATCCTTCCCATTCCTTTTCCCCCCGGGGTTTGGGTCCCAGGCCCATTCGCTTCCCCGTTTACCCTTTTCCCCACCGGGGTTCCCCAAACCCCTTCCCTTCCCTTTCCCCCCTTCCCCAGAAAGTTCCCCCCTCCCCTGACCCCCCTTTTCCCGGGGGAACTGTGTGCGTGGCCGGGGCCGCGCGGCCCTGGCCCCTTAGGACTTTCGCGCGCCGGCTCTCGAAAATTTAAAGGGGCCCAGCCCCCCAAAATTAAAAAACACCTGCCACGGGCCCCTTTAAAATATTCGCTCCCCCCCTTCCGGGCCCCCTGGGCCGTTTCCCATAGTCCCAAAATACCTATGCGAGGGAACCCCTTTTCTACGTTCTGGTTTTTCTATACAGGTTCCTCCGGTTTTCCGTTTTTCCGACCACAAACCCGTGCTCCCCTGCCCTTGCCCCCCCCCCCACTGGGTTTTGCGACCTTCGTTCCCCCTTTCCTTGGCTCCCAGGGAAAAAGAAAGGGAAAGGGGACTGGTGGACCCGCCGCAGCAAGTCCATCCCCTTTGCGGCGGGCTCTGGTAAACCCCGGGCTCCGCTCCCTGGTGTGGCCCCCGGGCCATGTTGGGGGGGGGCCCCCAGTGGATCCAACCTGGTCCGTTACATTTGGGAAATCGGCCAGGGGATCCCCCCAAATTTTTCCCGGGTTACCCAGCTGGAAGATCGGGACGTCCGTCTTTTGGCCCCAAAGCGTGAGCAGGGCACAGCCTTGGATAAAAGTGACTTTCCTGATGCAGAAAATGTCTGGGCCCAACGGCAGTCTCCCCCGTCTTCCCCGCCAGTTCCAGACCTGCTGTTGCCCACGCCCCCAAGGGGGCCTAAGCTCCGGTTTTCCCTTTTGCAAAGTTTGAGGGAGACCCGAAATATGTAGGGGGTTTGTTACTCAGTGCTCGATGAAAGTGGAGCTAAATGGCCAAAACCAGTTCCCGCCGGGAACGCGAAAAAGTGGCGTTTTGTCCTAGTTGCTTGGAAATGGGCCCCCCCGGAAAATCCTCTGGTGGGCGCCCGGCGGGCCTTTTCAAAATTTCCCGCTGGGTTTTTGGGGAAACCACCCTGGGCCCCTTGTCAGGGAGCCCGCACCCCCTGAATTTACCCCAAAGGGGGAACCCCGGTGGGTGATTATCCCCACCCCAATTCCGAAACCGGGCCCTTGGAGCTGCCCTGGAATGGGGCCCGCCCTCTGTGCCACTTTCAAGAAGGGCCTCTTACCCGGGGGAAAAGGGGATCCCCGGGCGCAAGGATTTTCCGGCTTCCTTTTTTGGGGTTTGGACCCACCGGGCCCCCTCGCGGATTGTGTGGTTTTCAGAGAGAAAGAAGAGCCCCCGGCAGGAACGGACTTGCTGGGGAACCTTTCGTGTTTCCCCGCTTTTGGGCCCGGTGTTCCAGAAATCCCCCGGTTTACCGCTACCTCAGCTTTCCCAGCGAGGAGCCCATGCGGGGTCAAAGGGGGTGCAAATTACCCCTTCGTAAAAGACCCGTCCCCGACGCCGCACGGGAAAACCTTTGTTTGTACTTTTTGCTAGCCCTTGAACACTTCTTGAGGGACTGTCCGCTTCCCCCGGGCCCCGGGGAAAAAGCTCGCACTTAGGGCACGGGGGAAAAGGGGGTCCGGGTCGTGCACAGTTGTTGTCCCACGGGGAATCCCCTTTTTTAGTGCGGGCGTGAAGTTTAAAAGCCCCCGGGCCTTTTGGCCCCTCGGGGGGAAAATTTTTAGGGATGCCGACCTGGGTCAAAGCTTGGGGGCCTTTCCCCACCGTTCGCTCTTTAAAAACCCCTTTGGCGATCTCTTCGGTGAGGGGGGAGGTCCTGCGCGATCCTTTTCCAGTCCCCTTTCGGAGCCCGTTACTATGCATGGGGGGGAAACTCCAGGGCGAGAGTGTTTCTATGTATTCCCCCGTTTTCGTCTGCTACCCTTTTTGGGGTTCCCCTGGCTGAAAATTCCCAGCCCCGGTTTTTGGCGGAAGAGGGGCGAAGTTACACCGATGGGGACAAGACTGCAGCATGTTTTTTCCAAAAAAAAAACCCCACCCCCCCCCCCCCCTTTTAAAAAAAGGGTTTTTTTTTTTGGATGTTTCCCAAAGGGCCTTTTCCCTTTGGGGGGGAAAAAAGGCCCGGGGTTTTTTTTCCCCAAAAAAAAAAGGGGAAAAATTTTTAAAAAAATTTTTTTTTGGGGGGGTTTTTTTTTTTTGGAAAATTTTTAAAAAGCTTCCGGGGGGGCCCAAAAATTTAATTTTTTTTAAAAATTTTTTTTTCCCCCCCTTTTTTTGGGATCCCTTTTTAAAAAAAGGGGGCTTCTCCCCCAAAAGCCCCAAAATTTCCCCAAAACCCCCCCCCAAAAACCCCCCCCCAAACCCCCCCACAACACCCCCCCCCTTTTTTTAAAAAAAATTTTCCCCCCCCTTTTTTCCCCCCCCCAAAAATTTAAAAAAAAAACCCCCCCCCCCCCCCCCCCCCCCCCCCCCCCCAAAAAACCTCTTTTTTTTTTAAAACCCCCCCCCTTTTTTAAAAAATTTTTTCCCCCGGGGGTTTTTTTTCCCCTTTTATTTTTCCCCTTCTCTCTTTCCTTTTTTTTTTTTTGGGGGGCCCCCCCCCCCTTTTTAAAAAATTTTAAAAAAAAATTTTTTCCCCCCCCCCCCCCAAAAAAAACCTTCCCCTCCCCCCCCCCCCTTTTAAAAAAATTTCCCCTTTTGGGGGAAAAAAATTTTTTGGCCCCCCAAAATCCCGGGGTTTTTGGGGGCCCCCCCCCGGGGGGCCCCCCCCCCCCTTCCCCCCCCGGTTTTCCCCCTTTTTTAAAAAAATTTTCCCGGGCCCCCCCCCGGCCGCCCCCCCCCTTTGGGGTTTTCCCCCCCTTTTTCCCCCCCCACCCCGCCCCCTTTTTGGGGGAAAAACCCCCCCCCCCAACCCGGTTCCCCCCCCGGGTTTAAAAAAATTTTTTTTAAAAAAAATTCCCAAATTTTTAAAGGTTTAAAAAAAAAAAGGGGTTTTTAGGGTTTTTGGGCCCTAAAATTTTTTTTGGCCCCCCCGGGTTTTTTTTAAGAAAAAAACCCCCCCGGGGCTTTTAAAAGGGGAAAATTTTTTTCCCCCCCAAAATCCCCCCCCCCCCCAAAAACCCCCGGGGGGTTTTTTTTTTCCCCCGGGGTTTTCCAATTTTTTTGGGGTTTTCCCAAAAAGGAAAAATTTTAAAAAAAAAACCCCCGTTGGGGGGGCCCCAAGGGGGGAAATTTTTTTTTAAAAAATTTTTTCCCCTTTTTTAAACCCCCCCAAAAGGGGGCCCAATTTCCCAAAAAAAGGGGGCCCCCCAAATTTTTTTTTTTTTAAAAAAAACCCCCCCCAAAAAACCCCTTTCTTCCTTTTTTGTGGCCAAGGGGCCCTTTTTTTGGGGGGAAAAAAAAAGGGGGAAAGTTTTGGGGGAAAAACAATTTTGGGCCCCCGGGGGTTTTAAAAAAAAAAACCCCCGGGGGGAAACCCCCCTTTGGCGGGAAAAATTTTTTGGGGGGAAAAAATTTTTTTAAAAACCCCCTTTTCCCCCCCAAAAAAAAAAAAAATGGGGAAAAAAAAAGGGGGGGGGCCCCCCCCCGGTTCAAAAAAACCCTTTCCCCCCCCCCAAAAAAACCCCCCCGGGGCCCCAACCCTTGGGGCCCCCCCCCTTCCCCCCCACCCCCCCCAAACCTTTTTCCCCCCCCCCCCCCCCCCCCCCCTCCCCCCCCCCCCCCCCCCCCCAAAAAAAGGGGGGTTTTTTTAGGTTTGGGTTTTTGGGGGGGGGGCCCGGGAGGGGGGGGGGGGGTTTTGGAATTTTTAAAAAAAAAAAGGGGTTTTTTTTTGGGGGCCCGCCAAAAACCCCCCCAAAAAAATTTTTAACCCCCCCCCCTGGGGGTTTTCCCCCGGTTTTTCCCCCCCCCCGGGGGGGTTTCCATTTTTCCCTTTTGGTTTCTTTTTGGGGCCCTTTTTTACCCCCCCCTTCCCCCTTTTAAAAATTTTTAAACCCCCCCTTTTTCCCGGCCTTTTTGGTTTTTTTGGGGGTTTTCCCCCCCCCCCGGGGGGGGGGTTTTTAAAAAAAAAGGGAAAAACCCCCCTTTTTTCCCCCCCAAAAAAAAAAATTTTTTCCCCCCCCTTTTTTTTTTCCCCCCCCCCAAACCCGGGGCCCCTTTTTTTTGGGGCCCCCCCCCCCCCCCCCCCCCCCCCCCCCCCTTTTTTTTTGCGGGGGTTTGTCCCCCCCCCCCTTTTGGGGCCCCCCCCCCCGGGGGGGGGCCCCGGGGGCCCCCAACCCGGGGGGCCCCCAAAAAGGGGGTTTTGGGGGGTTTTGGTTTTTAAAAAAGGGGAAAACCCCTTTTTAAAAGGGGGGGGGTTTTTTTTTCCCCCAAAACCCCCCTTTTTTCCCCCCCCCCGGGGGGTTTTTGGGGCCCTTTTTCCCAAAAACCCCTTCCCCCCCAAGGGGTTTCCCCCCCCTTCCCCCCCTTTTAATTTCCCCCCGGATTTTCCCCTTTGGGGGGGGCCCCCCTTTTTTTTTTAAAACCCGGGGAAAGGAAATTTTTTTTAAAAAAAGGGGGAAAAAAAAGGGGGAGGGGGGGGGTTTTTGGAAAAATTTTGGGATTTTTAAAAAAGGGGGAAAAAAGGGGGGCCCAAAAAAAGGGGGGGGGGGTTTTTGGGGCCCCTCCCCGGGGGGGTTTCCGGGGGGGGCCCTTCCCCCCCCCGGGGCCCCCGGGGCCCGGAAACCCCCCCCCGGGCCCCCCCCCTTATTCCCCCCCCCCCCCCTTGGGGCCCCGGGGCCCCCCGGGGCCCCCCCCCCCGGGCGCCCCTTCCCTGGACTTCCTCTGCCCCTCGTTTGGAAACCCTTTTCCCTTCCTCATGTTTCCGCCTGCAGGGCCCTTCCTCGCACATTGTGCCCATGCGGAGTTAAATTTCCGTCTCCCTTTTTTGGGCGGTCCTCTGTTCCACTCAAAGTGGAATTGGACTTCTCCTCCGCTTACCACCCGCAGTCGAACGGGCAGGTAGAAAGAACTAACCAGATCTTAGAGAAACTACCTACGTCATTTCGTCTCGGCCCAGCAAGACGATTGGCAGGCTTTTTTGCCCTGGGCCGAATTTGCCCACAATTCCTTGGACTCTGATCTACGGGCGCTTCTCCATTTTTCGTGTGTAAGGAAATTACATCCCCGCCCGCCCCTCCCGCTTCATCGGTCTCGACTTTCCCTTTCGGGGGACTCCCTGATCCGGGACCTGAAGTCGGTGGGGGGACAACACGCAGCAATCCTTGCTCCGGGCCTCCGCTCAAAATGAAGCTCCAGGCAGATAAACACAGGAGGTCCCGTCCTCGTTCAACCCTGGGGATAAGGTCGGGTTTTGTCCTCCAGACATGTTCGCCTAAGATTCCGTCCAACAAACTGGGCCCCCGGGTTCCTTGGCCCTTTTGAAGCCCCTGAAGAGATCAATCCGGTGGCCTACAAGCTCCGGCTTCCCCCCTCGATGCGTATTCCGAACTCCTTCCATTTCCCTACTAAAGCCGTCATCTTGAACAGGTACGTTCGGAGGGTGTCTTCCCCCTTTGCCCGGGTGGCGGATGCCTCGGACGTCATTGACGTAATGGAAATCCTTGCTATGAAGAAGAACCAGGGGAAACGTTATTTTTCTTATTGATTGGAAGGGGTTCGGTCCTGAGGAAAGATCGTGGGAGCTGGAGGAGAACATCATGGACCGAAACTTACTCCAGAGATTTCTCCAGGGCAAAAGGAGGGGGAGACCTAAGGGGGGGGTACTGTCACGAGTGGCGCTGCAGCCCGGGGTCCGGGCTGCAGGCGCACTCGCTGCCCGTTTACACGGGCCGCACCGGGTGCGGACAACGCCGCGTCCCGTGGGCTTCCCCGTCCCAGAAAGTCTCCCTCCTCACCTGACCGCGCTCCGGACTGTGTGCGCGGCCCTGGCTCCTTAGGGCACGCGCGCGCCGGCTCTCGCAAATTTAAAGGGCCAGCGCGCCCATAATTGAAAACACCTGCCACTGTCCATATATATCCTCCACCCCTTCCTGGCCCCTCGCCGATTCCATAGTGCCAATACCTATGCGAGGAAGCCCTTTCTACGTTCCGGTTGTCTATACAGTGTACCAATCCCTCCGGCTTACGTTCTCCGACCACGAACCTTTGCTGCCTGCCCCGACCTTCCTGCCCGTCCCTGACTACGAGTTTGCCTGCCGATTCTGTACTGCGCTATTCCTTGGCTACCACCGCAAGCAAGTCACATCAGGGGTAGCGACCTGGTGGAATCCCGCCGCA
The DNA here is from genome assembly GCA_025379985.1 of Phyllomedusa bahiana. Lineage (NCBI taxonomy): Eukaryota > Metazoa > Chordata > Amphibia > Anura > Hylidae > Phyllomedusa > Phyllomedusa bahiana. The sequence goes on along the minus strand of JAODAL010031071.1, from coordinate 35,792 downwards.
GCAAGTCCATCCCGCTTTGCGGCGGGCTCTGGTGAACACCGGGCTCCACTTAGACTCCGCTCCCTGGTGTGGCTCCCGCCATCGCTTGCGGTGGCCCAGTGGATCCACAACCTAGGTCCGTTACAAATGCGGTCTGGTGGAAGAACCGTAAGACAAAATCAACAGTGTTCTTCCTTCATTGCCAGGGATTTACAAATGCCCAGTAGGACTAGGAATTGATAGTTTTCAACAAACTATCATACAAGTGCGCTATCTGCGCCAAACTGAGATTCACCGAGCACAATAAAACTATTCAAAAGTTACACGGATGAGAAATTGTGTTTTTTGAAGCAATGACTCACAAGAACAGTTACTAGAAAATTTCTGTATCCTAATTTAAGAACAAGGTGGCTCTTTGATCAAAACTGGGCCGCACCAAAGTGCAATACAGCTATTTAAAAGTTATACGGATAAGAAAAGGTGGTTTTTGCACCAATGAAATACACCAGCAGTTACTAGAAAATTTCTGTATCCTAATTTAAATACAAGGTGGCTCTTTGAACAAAACTGGGCTGCACTAAAGTGAAATACAGCTATTTAAAAGTTATACAGATAAGAAAAGGTGGTTTTTGCACCAATGAAATACACCAGCAGTTACTAGAAAATTTCTGTATCCTAATGTAAGTACAAGGTGGCTCTTTGAACAAAACTGGGCTGCACTAAAGTGAAATACAGCTATTTAAAAGTTATACGGATAAGAAAAGGTGGTTTTTGCACCAATGAAATACACCAACAGTTACTACAAAATTTCTGTATCCTAATGTAAGTACAAGGTGGCTCTTTGAACAAAACTGGGCTGCACCAAAGTGAAATACAGCTATTTAAAAGTTATACGGATAAGAAAAGGTGGTTTTTGCACCAATGAAATACACCAGCAGTTACTAGAAAATTTCTGTATCCTAATTTAAATACAAGGTGGTTCTTTGAACAAAACTGGGCTGCACTAAAGTGAAATACAGCTATTTAAAAGTTATACGGATAAGAAAAGGTGGTTTTTGCACCAATGATATACACCTGCAGTTACTAGAAAATTTTTGTATCCAAATTTAAGTACAAGGTGGCTCTTTGAAAAAAACTTGGATGCACAAAATAAAAGGTACAATTTCACCTCAGGTGCGAGGTGTGCTGGCCAAAAAGTGATAAAAAAATGCCATTTCAATGCAGGTTCAAAGCAGAGTCTGGGCTGCACAATATACACCCTCCTTTCCACAGTCCACCGGTCTGTCTGTCTGTCTGTCCGTCCGTCCCCCCCCCCACCTCCACCCCCGCGGCTGTACAGCGCTAGATGCTTCTTTAAATGTCTCTGTCTAACTAACTAAGAACTGAAATTCTCTAATCTACCTATATTCTAATGTTCACTGCTAAAAGCATAGTTGTCTGTAGGAATAAAGAGAAGAACTGTGTCTCTGAGCTGAGCTGTATTGAGAGAGACCTAGCACACGTCCTGCTCTAGTGAGAGACACTGAAACACTGATACTGAACAGGAAACGCTGTTCTATACAAAATGAGGTCATGTGATTTTTCCAGCCAATGACAACCATACACATCACAGTCATGACATCGCTCACCCTGCTTTATGCTCTAAGCTGATTTGCTGGCCGCCAAAATGACAGGAAGCGCCGAAAATGGCGCGATAGTAATAGATTATCTGCAGATTGTCACATAAAATATTGCATGATCGAAAATTTCCGATCAACCTAAAAATCGTGCCGATTTCAACTTTGTTGATTATAATCGCTCATCCCTAGGTCCGATGGTTGCCTCTCACCTCCCTTATCCCCTTACCGACATTTGACGTACCCATATGTCAAAGTTAGGTAGGGGTTCCAACAAACTGATGTATCGGTACGTCATGGCGATCTTACGAGCTTACAAGCTGAGCTCGCAAGATCGCGGCATGGGACCTGCGGTATATTACCGCTGGCATCATGCCGCATCCCCCATGGCCGGAGTGAGCTCTGGCCGCGCGTGATCAACCCTTTGATGTCGCGACCTATCATGGTCGCAACATCGAAGCTGCAGGCAGGAGGAATGAGCTCCTTTTGCCCACCATCGTAGCAGTGAGCAGCACAGATGCCGCTCACTGGTCCCTTTACCCGACAGCCCGGATGCTTTCTGAAAGCATCCTGGTTGTCCGGTGACGTCACCATGCTCGCAATGCATTGTGGGCAAGGTGATTGACAGTCACCATGGACACCAGTACACAGCAGTAATACTGTGTAAAGATCTCCTCTTGTATGAGCGATTTGGAGATTGCTCATACAATTCCCCTCTGGATAAAAGTGAAAAAAATTTAAAAAAAGTAAAATAAAAGTGTAAAAAAGTAAAACACAAACACGAAAAATAAAATAAAAACCCGCACACCGCCCTGTTCACCTTTACAAACGCCAATCGCCCCAAAAAAGATCAAAAATAAATAAAGTACCCATACTTGGTATCCCCGTGTGCTTAACAACCCTCCCTTAAATCTATCACGTTAACTAACCCATATGGTGAAGGGCATAAAAAAAAACAGTCACAGAATTGCGATTTGTGTTCATCCCGTAGCACATAAAATGGAATAAAAAGTGATCGGAAAGGCATATAAACACCAAAGTGGTGGCAATTAAAATGTCAGTTCATCCCGCAAAAAAAAAGACCTTATACAGCTTTGTATATGGAAAAATAAAAAAGTTATGGCTCTCAGAAGACAGCGATGCATAAATATTGTTTTACACAATAAAATAGTTTTTTTTCTTTTCTTAAATGTGCTTCCACATAAAAAACTATATGAACTGGGTTCGTCATAATCATCTTGACCCACAAAGTGAACTAACTTGTCACGTATATTGCATGGTGAGCGCTGTTAAAAATAAAAATAATAAAACACTACTAGGATTGCAGTATTTTCTTCCCCCTGCCTTCCAAAAACCAGATTTAAAAGTGATCAAAAAGCCTTGTCCCCCAAATAAGGATACCAATGAAAACATCAACTCATCCCGCAAAAAAACAAGCTCTCCGTAAACAGAGAAATAAAAAAGTTATGGCTCTCAGACTATGGCGACATAAAAACGTGTTTTCTTTTTGAATAAAAGCAGTAAATCATAAAAAAAATACAAATTTGGTATCGCTGTAATCTACAACCTTTTTTAAAAAAGAAGTGTAATTTTACGCACGTGACTGCTGTAAAAAAATAAAAAAATAAAAAACACACTGGGATTCTGTATTTTGTTTCAAAGGCATCCCCAAAAAACCCTTAATAAAAAGTGATCAAAGCTTTATATGCACCCCAAAATGGTCCCAATAAAAACACAACCATCCTGCAAAAAACAACCCAAAACATTTTCCTAAAAAAAAAAAAATAAAAAAAGTTATGGCTGAACTAGACACAAAAAAGATTAAATTTTTTAAAAACCATTTCATTTTTAAAAGTAAAAAAACATAAAAAACCTATAAAATGTTACATTGAAATTTGACCGAACCACATAGAAAATTTTATTTTGTCATTTATCCCTTAACGGGGGCCCCTTAAAAAAAGAAAGCCCAAAAAACAAGGGGGAACCGGGCGTTTTTTTCCCCCCTTTTTTTTACATGGCCCAAATTTTGCTAAAAAAAACGTGGAACACCTGTCGCCCAAAATGCACAAAAACCCCTATAGGGAACCCATGAGGGGGTTTTTAACCAAAAGGGGGTAACTTCTGGAAGTATGAACAAGGAATTTCAGCACTCGTGCTGGGGGTAAATTAGGAAAAATTTTTGAGTTGAAAAAACGCACTTTATTGGACAAGGTAAAAAAGGTTTAAAAAACACAAAACACTACATTTTTGTTGACGCGTTTCAGGCCAGTTAGTTTTCCCTTTAGTCAAAAACAAAAACTAGTAGAAACAAAACCAATATAAACCACTTCCTTTGAAACAATTAGCGAAATGCACCTGAACTTTAACTCTTTAATGGTTAAAAAAAGACATTGCTTGAAGATTAATAGGGGGGTGACATAAAAAAATGTAACAAACTATCAAACAGATTAATACAGAAAAATACAAAATTTTTAATAATATACAAAGGTCCATCAAAATTCAGGCCTGCAGGATTCGTGACAAAATAAGAATCCAAGGCTTCTCTATAGGGAGTAACCTCCCCAATCCCCCACGGGGGGGTTGAAACCCTTTCATAGCCCAACACGAAAAGAACCAATCCCTCATGTCGTCTCTAAATGTTTGGGAACCACCCGAGCCCTTTCTTGTACAGTTGACTAACTCATAAAAAGCCCCAATTCTCACATGTGGGTTTCTGGGGGGTACAGCCAATATCTGGACTCACATTGATCACACCAAATAAATATTACCACATATCATGTGGCAATTATAATAGGTAAAGCATATAAATTTTTGGTAGCAGGGACAAAAACTAATTCCTTTGACAAATTTTTGCAGAAAAGCATCCTCGTTCCACACTTGAAAAAACCCTTTTTTAAATCTAACCACCTTTTTTTGTTCTGAGCGTTCATATAATCTCGGTAAATTTAGTTACCTTTTGATTTTGACTTAGTAAAAAAAATCGAAACCCCCGTCTAAAATTTTTCGTAGCGAAAGGATCCATCAGAGATGGTAATATTTTTTAACAATTTTTTAAACATGAGAAAATGGCGACAAAAATGTGTTATAAAACTATTTGATGGATTATTAGATTTGGGTCAGAATTATATAAAAAAATTTCTGCCCTTTTGGTTTGGTTTCCACTTTGGAATAGCCTGTTTTATTTGATACATTGTATCCCCTTTGTTTGATCATCAATATGATGGATTCCCCCTTTCATAGCATTTTTTGTTCTACTTTTCCTTGGCCTTATGAACCTCCTACATAAGTTGTTGATGAATGTCGGGGAAATGACAGCGGAGGCCTAAGTATCCCAAATTTCCTGAAATGGTTTCCTTTGTGCAGGTGTTAATCTTTCCTTTTTGGATGTCTGCATTATTTTAAAAATCCAAAAATGAAAATTTCGTTTTTTTTGCTTTTCCCCAAGAAAATTTGGGTTTTCTTTTATTACCGTTAATGTAATCTACAAATTTTTGGGGGATTGCACAGTGAATTTTCCAAAAAAACAAGGTTCATCTATGTACCCTGCGTAAAAAAAAATGTTTTTCTAAAAGGGGGATTATGTTTTTTTCCTAGGGTTTGAATTTTCTGAAAAAAAAATCTATCCTGTTCTAGAAGACTAAATATGATAAAACTAATCATAATATCATTTCAAACATGAAATCTAAATATTAAAAAATTCTAAATTCACCCCTTGAATTCTAGATAAAAATTTAGGATGACTTTTCTTTTCTAGGAACGGGTCTGAAAGTTTTACCAACAAAAAAAAATAAACAAAAAAAATCTCACACCCAATCAATTTAGGGCTCAAAGGAATTTAAGGCTAATCCCTACACATAATTCGCCCCTCGAAAAGGGGTATATCACACTTTTGGATAAAAATCTATATCAAAGAAAAATTTCTAAAAAGCTTTGAATCAGATTATTAATCTTTATCTCTGATCCCACCAAATTTTTTCCAAACCCGGTAGAAAATTTTTTTAGGAGGGTTACACCTCAATATTCTCCGCTAAACAGAAAGAAACAACAGTTAAATTTCCACAGATTCCAATCTTCCACGCCTTTCCTAAAACCCAAGGGTATTTTTTTTTTCCACCACCTTGCCCCCTATAATTTCGGGATAGATCCCTCTTTTAACATTTATATGTGGGGTAGATAACATTTGCAACCTTTGGGACTACGCTCACCTAGCACATAAGGGGTTCCAGAGAATTCTCAAAATCTAGAGACCACCATTTGGCATCATCAACATGGGGACTTTTGACCATAATCGGCATTTTAAAACACTTCCCTTCCACACTCTTTTGGGACTTACACCTTGAAATTTTCAAATTTAAAAAAATACACAGATTTTGATGAAACCCTTAAACAATACATTGTTACAGTTGTAGAATTTTTGTTTTCAGCATAATTATTTTTATTTGATAAAATTTTTTTTTTTTCAAATTCAGGTTCCCAATGGGCCATGTTTCTCCCCTCACTTCAAAAAATACTGCTTTTGGGAGGAGAAATTTATAATATTCCTCCCAAATCCCTTTTCAGAAACTCTATTTTACAGCAGGTACATAGAAAATCCTTGATTATATGGAAAGGGTTACCGCTGCAATCCCAAAATTTGTAAAATTACATTAACGGAACAAAAAAAAAACCTAAATTTTTTCTTGGAAAGCAATAAAAAAGAAATTACATTTTTGGATTTAAAACTAACTGCAACATCACAAAAAGGAAAGATTAACACCTGCCAACAGAAACCCATTCAGGGAAATGGATACTTAACCCCAGGTCATCCCCAAAATTCATCAACAACTTACCGTAGGAGATTTATAAGGGCCCAAACGAAATTTTAGCACACAAAATGCAAAGAAAGGGGGGAAATCCATCATTCTGATAACTCAAACAAAGGGGGAAAAAACGTACAAATACAAAACTATTACCAAAGTGGAAAACCCAAAAAAAGGCAAAAGTTACATAATTCTAGACCGAAATCAATAATGACCATCAAATTAGTTTCAAAACCACTTTTTGTCGCCATTATTTTCATTTGTAAATATTGTTAAAAAAATATCTACCCATACTCTCGTGGGTCCTTTTGCTACAAAATTTTAGAACAGGGTTGCAGATTTATTTCCACTAAGTCAAAAATCAAAGGGGAACATCATCTCACGAGCATTTTTAAGAACGCTCAGAACAAAAAAAAGAGAGGTTAATTAAAAGGCCTTTCAAGTGTGGAACGAGCAATGCAATCTCGCAAATATAGATCAAAGGGAAAAACGTTTTTTTCCCATGCACCAAAAAATCATATACATCACCCCATTTAAAATTGCCATAGTGACAAGTGGTATAGAGATTTGGTGTGATCAAGTGAGCTCCAAAAATTTTTCTGACCACCAGAACCTACATTGAAATTAGGGAGCTATTTATACGTTTGCACACTAGTACAAAACGTCCGGGCTCCAAGCACTTTAGAGACATCATGCAGGAGATCTAGTTCTTTTCGTGTTAAAGGGGTATAGAACAGGGGTTAAAAAAACCCCCCTGGGGGGGATTGGAGGAGGTTACCACCCATAGAAAAAGCCCCTTGGATTTTTTTATTTAGAACAATTCCTGCAGGCCTGAAAAATAGATCGGCCCCTTTTGAATATTTTAAATAATTCATATTCCTGTTTTAATCTGTTTGCATAAGATTAGTGTAATTTTTTATGTCATAATCTAATCTTTTAACAATTCTTTTTATACACCATATAAAGAGTTTTAAAATTCAGGGGCATTCGCTAATTGCTTTCAGGAAATGGGGTTTTATATTGTTTTTTTTCTACTACGATTGTGTTATGACTAAAAGGCCATCTAACTGGGCCCAAAAAGCCAACAAGAGTATGTTTCGTGATTTTAAAACCCTTTTTTCTCTTGTCCAATAAAGAGTTTTTTTAACCCACCAAATTTTCCAATTTACCCCAGCACGGGGCAAAATTTCCCTTTTTCATACTTCGCTTTGGGTCCCCAGTCGGATACCTACCTCTCTTTTAGTGCACCGTGTGGGAAGGGAGCAGTCGACCTAATGACTTCAAATGCCGTGACGTTTTCTGTTTTCTTTTTAATTTTTTTTAACTTCGGAAGGTTTCATCTGTTCTATTTACGGCTTTGCAAAAAACAACATGGCACCCACCAAAATCTGCATTTCCCAAAAATCAAAAAAAGCCCCCTTTCCCTTTTATGCCCTGACATGCCACAAACAGCTGTATACACCCACACTTAGATATTGCAGAACTTGGAAGAAATTGCGTAACACAATTTGGGATGCTTTTTTCCAGGATTCTATGTAAAAATTAAAGTGTCAGCTAAAATTGCAGATTATTGGAAAAAAAAATGTTTATTTTCAGAGCCTAATGACAAAAAAATATATGAAACACCTGTGGGGTCGATGTACTCACTGCACCACTGGATATATTCCTCAAAGGGTGTCATTTCCAATATGAGGTTCATTTGTTAGGGGAGGTTTGATTACGTTTATATCACCTCAGGGTGTCCCGCAAACCTGGAAATTGCCTAAACAAACTGTAATTAAAATTGAGTCCGTAGGTGCCCTCCTCTTTTCTGGTGCTTGTGGTCTGAGCCAAATAGTGCACTAGGGCCACATATGGGAAATCTCTAAAAATGTCAAAATCTGAGGAATTGATGTTGAGTTGCATTTACCCAGTCACATCTACTGTGTTCCAATGAATAAAAATTGAAAATCTGCAAAAAAAAGTGCCATTTTGAAATTTCACCTTCACTTGCTTTAATTCTGTGAAATAACTAAAGGGTAACAAACTTCCTAAATACTTTTTTAAATACATTAAGTATAGTTTCTCAGTACGGGTCAATTTAAGGGGTAGTTTTAACATACAACCCCAATAACCACATCCAACCTGACTGGTCTCTAAAAAAATCCTAATTTGGCAAATTGTTCTTGAAAATGTGAAAAAGGACTACTAAATTTCAAAGCCCCCCCTAATGTGTAAAAAAAAATAAAAAATGATGCCAACCTAATGTAGAACATATTGTATCTCTATTATAAACATTTTGATGGAATAACTATCTGTCTTACAACCAACATTTTTGAAACTTTGAAAATTTCACATTTTTGCAGAAATTTCATGATATTTTGATTTTTTTCACAACTAAAGCAAGGATTTTTTGCCAAAATTTATACAAAATTAAAGCTCAATGTGTCACGAAAATCAGTCCCTCTGAATCGACATGGATAGGTAAAAGTGTCAAAAAGTTATTCTCACATATAGCGACACATGTCTGATTTTAAAACTGGGGCTCTGTCAGAAAGGTCAAATCTGGCACAAGCAGTGAGGGTTCAACGTGCCTGGAGTTGTGTGGCACTTATCGTCCGGTTCCACAGGGCATTGTTTACAATTAAGCTGTAATCAGTGTGTGAAGTAGCCAAAGGACGTCCACTTTTTTGCCTTTCTGTGACTCTTCCAGTCTCTCTGTTGCAACCTGCTGATGACACTCTATGACACTCTAAGCTCAATGGCCACTTTTGCCTGAGAGCATTGTAAAGTATCTTGGTCTCATGATGTTAAAGTCTCATGATGTCAAAATGTCAACAGCATGATGAGGAGGATTGTTTAACACCCAATTTAAATTGATCCCCTAAATTTATTGGGTGATTCACCACCATGACTAGATATTGCGGCCACATAGTGACTAAATAATATACTATATCATTACTGAATATAAATTATAACACAAATAATATTACCACAAACAGTGAACCATATATAGGTGAGAGACCAGTTGTACACCGTGCGCACTGCAGATACACTACACATTAGTGATTACAGTAAAGTTACATCTAGGGGCTCACAGGTGATATTTTTTTGATTAATCATTTTCTTCTCTGATGAGTTATCTTTTCTTTTTCTTCTACATCCGTTCCAGACTAATATGACCACTTCTCCCAGTCAGAAGTTTTCCCTGCAGAATTTACCACAAAAACATCTTAGACTCCTCCCTTTTCCAGCACTTCCCTACCAATTCCCTCCTCTGTACAAACTATTCATCTAAAGAGCCCCTAAGGCTAGGTTCACACGGCTTACCTGCGGGACGTAATTATGGCCCATAGACTTGCATTACCAGCGGCGCGTATACGCCGCTGGTAATTCAACAAGTCAATAATCTCCCCCGCGATGTCCGCCAGCCGGGAGAGTAGAACTAATCCATAGTTTCCTCTATGATAGTTAACTCTGGATACCGTAAATTACTGGCTGTTTTCACCCGTAATTTGCGCCACTCGTCGCTAATTACGTAACAAATATGGCCCATTTTAAGCCGTGTGAACATGGCCTAATGGTAATAATGACCTGCTGGTGCCCCAAACAGTAAAAGTGCCTCCGAATGGCTATGGGGCTCTTGTGTATGTACCACAGTTTTAGCCTTCATTTAGGTAGGTATATTAGCCTCCTGTGGGTAGGTATATAAGCTCAATGTAGGAAGGTATATAGATCCCCTATAGGCAGCTAAATAGGCCCCCTGTAGATTAATATATGCCCCCTCTGAGGGTAGGCAGACCCCCTGTGGGTATATAGGCCACTTGTAATTAGATATAAAGGCCCCCTGTAGGTAGCTATATTGGCCCCTGTAGGTATATATGCCTCTTGTAGGTAGGTGTATAGATCCCCTTTAGGTAGATAAATAGGCCCCCTGTAGATAAATATATCTGTAGATCGGTAGACTCCCTGTAGGTATGTAGGCCTCTTGTAAGTAAATATAAAGGACCCTTGTAGGTAGATATAAAAGTGCCCTGTAGGAAGTTATATAAACCACCTGTTGTTAGGTAAAAACCCCTGTAGGTAGATACATGCGCTCCTTGCAGGATATTATATAGACTTCCTGTAGTAAATAAATAGGCACCATGCATGAAGACCCGCTGTAAGAAAAAAAAAATAACCGACCCCTGTAGGTAGGTACACCCCATTTATTTATATAGGCCCTTTGTAGGTAGGTATATAAACCCTATGATTAGATATATAGGCCCCTATTGGTAGTTCCCCCGTAGGTTTTAGGCCACATGTAGGTAGTCATACAGACCCCTGTAGGTAGATAAAGACTCAGGGGCGTTGCTAGGGTCCTAAAACATCTGGGCTCGGCCCTTTGTGTCATTTTTTCAGGTAGGCTGGGTTCACACCGACATTTTTCGCGCCTCATTGTGAACTGCGGATGTTTTTTTACCAGAGAAAAAACCTCTGTTCCTGTACAAAATTTCTGCACATCCCACACGCGCCCGTCCATCCTCCTCACATCCAATGTACATTAAAAATCACCAAGACCAAATTTTACTTTTCAGGAAACTTCTCACCTTCATAAGCACAAATACCCCTAAACATGTCACCAAAACATACGCACCTACACATGGAGCAAATCAACCTGACAAGTGATTGTTACTCAAAACCCTCCCTACAAACCAATACCCCAAAACTATTACTACTTAAAGGCACAAATACTCCTGCAACCCTAACCGAACGCAAACTCAACCCCCACTGTGACTAGCACTGTACACAGCTCTGATTAACATATACCACCCAGCCATAAGATTACCAAGATAGTGGTAGAAACAAGTTGTATGTAGGCTCCATCATACATATAGATGATTACACTGCAGCTACATTTAGTGACTCACCGGAGTACGATCTTATCTAGAATCAGCGTTGTTCACTTCCCTTTTCTACTCCATCCGTCCACACCTTCCATGCTGAATGCTCCCGGTCCAAGACTCGTCCCCTGAGATTTGGACACATATATCTTAGAATCCTCACATTTCCAGCAACTCCTAAATTATAGTTAAAGCAGTCCCCATCTGTTATGGTATAAGGGGCACTGAACAGATATGGGATGGGGCCACAGCAATATATGGGAGCCACAGCAGAATATAATAGGCCACAGGCAGTGTAATATAGGGGCCACCAGTCATGTATATGGGGCCAAAGGCATTATATAGGGGGGCACAGGCAGTATATGACCACAGCAGTATAATAGGTGCACTGAGCAGATATGGGGCCACAGCATATACTGGGGGCACTGATGCCAGTATATAGGTGCCACAAGAAGGTATAAGAGGGGCACTGAGGCAGAAGTAATAGGGTCACTGGCGGCAGTATATTGTCACGAGCTGTAATGGGCCACGGCAGGTATATTAGGACCCATGCTAGCAAACGATTTAGGCAGAATATGGGGGTCCACAGGCATATATAGGGACACAGGCAGACTATGGGGGCCACAGGCGTATATATGGACACACAGTAAATGGGGGGGGCCACGAGGCAGTATAAAAGGTGCACAGGCAGCATAAGAGTTGGCCACAGGCAGGCAATGGAGCCACACAGGCATATGGGCCACAGGCAGCGTATGTGGGCCACACAGGGATATGGGGCCAACAGGCAGCCATAGGAGCCACAGGCAGGATATGGGATCCGACAGGCAGGGAATGGGCGCCACAGGCAAATAATGTGGCCAAAGCAGTGGATATGGGGCCCACAGCAGAATATGGGGCCACACAGGCATTATAGGCAACAGTCACATATGGGGGCCACAGAGATGATAGGGGCCACACACATTGGGGCACAGCAGCATTAAGGGGGCAACAGCAGGCAATTACGGGGCACAGACAGGGGATATGGGCCACGGCATATAATAGGGTGCCACAGGCAGGATCATGGGGCTACAGGCAGCATATATGGGCACAACAGCAGCATTTCAGGGGCATAGCAGGATATGGAGGCCACAGCATATATGTGGCCACAGGCAGGATATGGGCCACGAGGCAGATATGGGCCACAGGCAGATATGGGGGCCGCAGGCAGGGATATGGGGCCACATGCAGGGATATGGGGGTACACGGGCAAGTATATGGGGGCCACAGGCAGGCATATAGGGCACAGGCAGAGGGATATGAGGCCACCAGGCAGTATATGGGGGCCACAGGCAGGAAATATGGGGACCACGCAGTAAATAATGGGGCCATGGGCAGTATATGGGGCCACAGGCAGCATATAGGGGCACAGGCAGTATAAATGGGCCACGAGCAGGGATATGGGGGCCACCGGCAGGATATGGGGATCACAGCAGTATAAGGGGCACTGAGGGAGTTAAAACGCGTTAAAAATAACAACAAATCATACTCACCTTAACTCCCCCGCGAGCGCGCTCCTCTGCAGCTCCTCAGGCGCACGGCCATGACTTGGCGCTGTGCGCCCGAGAGAGGCAGCATCGCGATGACATCACATCATCGCGACCGGCCGTCTGAGGCCACGGGCCGCGGCGGGTCCTCAGCGCTGTGAGGACCCCGGCCCCGCTGTGTCGGACCTGCCGGGTCCAGACACTGTCTGTGGACAGGGAGGCGCTCGCTCTCTGCTCTCAAAGCCCTCAGCTGAGTGTGCATCCAAGCCGGACTCACATTCAGCTGAAGGTGGCCAGTCGTGCTCCAGTGGCCCAGCAGATGCCTGGAGCCTGGAGACTCGGGCCACAGGTGTTTTATTTTCGGTCCCGAGCCCCGAATAAAAAAGCCTAGCGACGCCCCTGTCAAGAACACCTGTAGTTATGTTTAACACACCGCTGCGGAATGTAGAAACCCCTTTATTTGTTATATAGGCTCTTTGTGGGTAACCCCTAACAAAATAATGGGCCCCTGTAGGTAGATACATCCCCAGTAGTTATAGAGGCTCTCTGTAGGTGGTTAGGCCCCCTGCAGGTATATAGGCCACATATAGGTAGTCATAAAGACCCTTGTAGGTTTTTAGACCCCCTGTAGGTAGTTATGTACTCTGTGTAGATACAGTAACTCACAAAAGTGAGTACCACACCTTTTTATTTTTAAAAAATTGTATTAAAATTTTTCAGGGACAACGCGAATTATACACTTTAATACAATTAAAATAGTCGGTCTGGCTGGTATAAAACATTACATTTGGAGTGCCCTCAAATAAACCCCCAAAAACCCTGAATGCCCACCATCAGCTTGACTGAGGGAAAACACACTTTCTTTTACTCTTCACCCTGGTTTCCCCCACAAACCTTGACACCATCTAAACCAAATAGGTTTTTATTGGTCTCATCAGATAACAGGCCATGTATCCAATAATCCAAGTCCTTAGTCTGCTTGTCTTCAGCAAAGTGTTTGAGGATTTTCTTGTGCATCATCTGTAGATAAGGCTTACTTCTACGACGACAACCATGCAGAGAAATTTGATAAAGTGTGCAGTGTATGGTCTGAGCACTAACAGGTTGATCTCCTTACACCTTTAACCTCCGCAGCAATACTGGCAGCACTCATACATCTATTTTGAAAAAACAATCTCTGGAAAGGGGCATGGTATGTGCACTTAACTTCTTTAGTCGATCATTTTAGGCTTTTCTATTGGAACCATTTTTAATCGCTAATGGTCTTTGCACCCGTATAGTTCTTTTTAAAGGGGTTTTTGGGAATCTTCTTTTTTTAAATTATTTTTGGGGCATACTAAATTTTTCACTGTTATGCAAGCTATACACTAACTACCATGAAAAGATATAATACAATATTTGCAACAATATGAGGGGTGTACTCACTATTGTGAGATACTGAAGGTAGGCATTTAGAACCCCTGCAGGCAGATATGTAGGCCCTCTAAATATATATAAATGATACTCTTTTCCACATTCCCTCTGTTCCATCCATGACATGTTTCTAACTGTATGCATGTCCTCAGTATGGGCATACAGTTTAAAACTAGCAATGTATGTGTTGGTGCCAGGGTCCACCAGAGGTCAAAAGAGTTTTGCAGCTTTATACAACTGTTGGCCTATCCTCAGACACTGAAGCCTCTTCAATGTTTCCATTCTATGCTTAAACAGATAATTGATGCACTCCCAGAAGTAGGCACGTCTAAAAAACAATTTCCCAGGTGAGGGGCACAGGCGGGTGACCCCATGGGAAATTTTTAAAAAATAAATTTTCATTTAATCTTAATATTCTTGCCCCCCAAATGTTCCCCCAATAATAAATGTATAGTTTTGTTTTTTTCATATCAGTTGACACAACAGTTGCACTTTGCCCCAGCTGATGCTCTTTACTTGTTTCACTTATTTATTTTGCCTGTTTGATCAATACATTTTTGTTTTTAGTTATTTCCTAATAAAACATTTTTAATGGCCCGTCGGGGACACACACCAAGACCAGACTAAGGAGGCCCTGACACTGGCCCAGCCCGTCCCTGCCTTTTTGGGGAACCCGACTCCTTAACGGGCCCGGGGCCCAACCAAAGACTCAAGGCACCTGAGCAAGTGCACAGACAGAGAAAAACAAACAAAAACACAAAAGCCTTCACTGTCCGATAAAGTAACTGGCGGGCAGGCAGTACACAGTGTGAGGCAAAGGGAAAAAATTGGGTTTCAACCCAAAAGGTCAGTAACAGCCGGGAGACGCAGTACGATAAGGGGCGGGGGATAGTCAGAAGCAAGAAAGGTCAGGAACAATAAAGAGCAGAAGGCAAAAACCGGGCACATACAGGGAAAAAACCTTAGCAGGCGGGGGAAATGTATAAAGCCCAAAAAAACCTCCCAAAACCCAAAAGGACGAATAATAGGGGGACGTAATAGAAGACCTGATGGGAGAAAGGGGGCTTCAATAAACAGAAACAAAAAAGGGAGAAGCTTAAAAAAAATGGAGGCTGGAAATTCCGGCCACGGGCGTTGGCCGGGAATAAATAAAGCATGCGGGGAGAAGCCAAGTTCACCTAGAAAATACAATGTAAGGTGTTTTTCAGAAAGCAGGGTTTTTCGCCCAACGCCCCGGCCGGCGACCAGAGCCAAAACCCGGGGGGTGTGCAGCAAAATATAACATACCCCCCCTTTATGAGGGCCACCGGCCCCCAAAACAGACCCCTTTTGGCAGAGGTTTGGAGCCCTTTCCCCTACCAATTTGGGGGGGCATGTTTGGGGAGGGAAATTTGGGAACGGACTTTTTTTGGGTATGGGTCGCGTTTTTTACCGGGTTTTTTTTTTATCTTTAGTTGGCCGTTTTTTTAGAGTCTTATGACCCTGCCCAAATGTGCACAGTCGATCGGTGGACCTATCTTAGTTTTTCACCACTGCACCGGCAGAATACCTGAGATGGAAATCTCCTCACAGAAAAAGGGGGGAAAAGTTCAGAAAAAAAGAATTGGGATCGGGAGAAGAAACACTGATTTTAAATCAAGGGGGCAACACCTTTACCCGAAAAGGAAATTTACGGTTCCTCAATATACTGATGCAAAGATTCTTCGGGGCAAAAAGTTGAGCTTTGCCCCCGGAACGGGTTATAGCGAAATCACACCTGGCGGAAACTGATTATCCGAAAAATCCCCATCAACGATCATTTTAAACAAAATTACATTCTGAAAATCATCATTAATCCAGCACACACCAAAAAGGGTGGACCACCATAAATTTAGAAACACAAGGTCACCCCCCATTTGACCAACCAGTGGTCCTCCAGCCCCACAGGGTTATGGAGGGGGACCAGGGCAACCCCCAAGAATAACCTGTGCACGAGTTTCTCCATGACAAAAAATAAGCTTTTCTTAGCGAACTCCAACATTCAAGTGACCTCTGCAGACAAAAAATTTTATTTTTTCCCCCGTTAGGGGGTTAGAAACTACACCGAAAAACCCAAAATAGAAACACAAAGGGAAAAAATTCCAACCCAAGGGTTTTTAAAAAAAACAACCATACTGATAAAACTGGGGACAGCACCCGAATCAATCATGGAATGGGGCAAAAGTCTTGGAAATAGAAAACCAAGGTTATGGAAAAAAAAATGTGTTATTTACATAGGGGGTGGGAAAAAATATGTTTATTACATTAGAGGGACCTGTACTTGAGTTTTCCTTCTGGAAAAGCTTTATTTTGATATACCTTGTGGGGACAGGCATGGACGTCTCCAGGAAAAAGGGCAGGGTTTCCCACAATAGAGGCACAAAACGTTTTCCAACCCGGGCCCCCTTTGGCAAACAATGTAAACCAATACCCTGGGGTTCTTCCCTAAAAAAAATGAGGGAAAAGGTGTGGAGGGGGAAGAGGAGAATTTTTAAGAAGGGGAGAAGGGGGTTTTAGGGAAATCTCCCTGGCTGAACAACCCCCCCTTCTTTTCCTTTTTCCCCCTTTTCTTAAATTTTTCGATAGACACAGCCAAAACATAAAAATCACTCACGTCCGGATTGGTGGGTGACCCCTGGCATCTTTTACCACAACCGACAGCCCGCTAAAAGGTCTTCAAGGGGTTTGGGCCGACCATCCAGTCAAATGCACCTTGGCGGAATCGGAACATAATTTGGTGAGGGTGGCCTTGCTGTAATAAAAATGGTCCTGCCCTCCCCCCACGGTTGGGGTTACATAAAACCCGACCTAAACTAAAAAAAAAAATCGGCCCCCCTGATCTCCACCCGGGGTTTAAGGGGGATGCTAATGCCAACCTGAGGTGGGCCCCGGGGGGAGAAACAACAAATGCCACTCTTTTTAGCCTCAGTGGGAAAATAGTTGAAACGAAAAATAAACTACAAGATTTCCCGAAGGGTTTGGGAAATGTCGGGTTTCCCCCAAAGCGATCAGGTAGGGAAACATCTTAGATTTATACGGGTGAGGGTCCCCCCAACACAGGGGGCAGGTAGGGACACCAACGGGGCAAAAGTCCCCGGAACAGGGTTTGTTATGCATCCAGACGCTGCGGATTTATTAAAAACCCCCCCCCATGCCTGAAGCGAGTTGCCAAAAACCCCTCCAGCGATCGGGCCAAAAAGGGCGGGACATATTAAAACGCCGGGAGGTGACTTGGGGGGGCCTGCTTTAATGTAAGGGGCAATCAGGGCACACCCAAGACGCAGAAAGTGAGCCCGACACGGTCCCAGCCCCCCCGTCCCCGCCCTTTTTGGGGAACCCACTCCTTAACCAGGCCCCCCCCAACCAAAGACTCAATTCTACAGACAAGTGCCAACAGAGACAAACAAACAAAGAACACAAAAGCCCTGTGGGGTCCCCCGTCAGTAACTGGGCGGCCGGGGGTAAACCCGTCGTGGGCAAAGGGAAAACTGGGTCAAGCCAAAGGGTCAGGAACAGCCGGGAGAAAACCGTACAGATAAGGAGGGGAAGGATTTCAGAAGCAACCCAAAAGGTCAGGTAACAATAAAGAGCAGAAGGCAAAAACCGGGCACACTACAGGGAGCAAATACCTATAGCAGGCAAGGGAAAAGGTATAAACAGCCCTTAAATACCTGCCAGAAACCAAAAGGACGTAGGTAATAGATGGACGTAATAGAAACCTGATGGGAGCAAAGGGCTGTCAATAACAGAACAAACAAGGAGCAAGCTTAACCAGTGGAGTGCTGGAAGATTTCCTGACCACGGGCGTTGCCAGGAATCAATCAAGCATGCAGGGAGGAAGACCAAGTTCACACTAGAAAATACAATGTAAGGTGTTATGTCAGAAACCATGGCTTTCGCCGCAACGTCCGTGGCCGGCGACCAGAGCCAAAAGCCGGGGGTGTGTCAGGCACAATCATGACACAGGGGTTTGTAGTTATACTTTGGCACCTGTACTTTATTGATATTTAAACATCGACTAATAGCATTGCACTAGCACTTTGTGTACTTGAACTTTATTGATTTTTAAAAATCTATATCTCAATATAAAATTTGCAACTTTTTATGGTGCCATAGATGTAATTTTGAGACTATATATGAATTTGCAATTTTTTTGGTACCATTTATGCATTTATTAAGTTGGTTATTGTACTGTACCAATACCCTGGGATTGTTTGCTTTCATTGTGTTACTAACCCTATTTTTCAATCTTTTATCACTTTTTATTTTTGCATGAAAAAATATACATTTTTAGGCATCAAAATCTGTCTTGGTTTATAGGAATTGCATTTTAGTAGCAGTAGTACAACTTACTGCAGTGTTGTCCTGTTAAAGTGAATAGAACAGCATTCCAGTATATCACTGCTATAAAAGTAGAATTTACAAGTACATGTACAAATAAACTTTGAAGAGGCTGCAGTGTTCGCATGACTGCCACAGCTGCTTGAACCATCTTATCAATGGGAGTGACTAAAAAAGGGCATCAATTTTTTAAGGCAGGATAACCCCTTTAAAGGGTATAGTGGCTAAAAAAAAAAACCCAAATTTAACATTTTTCCCTTTGGTTTTTATTTTTTAAAAGTGCAAACCCTGTGAAAGTAAATTTTAATTCTAAACTATTTCATTTTGTTAACAGGAAAGCTTTTATAGGGTTTTTTGAGAAACTTAGCAAATCTTACTTAGTATTTTACTTCTGGTGCTAACCAGGGCTTAAAGAGGCAGTACAGGTCACAAAAAATTAAAACAAAACCCAAGAAAAAAAACCCTGGAATCTAAAACCCCTTGTACCTGGTTGTCACATATACTTTTGGTTTCTTTTGTTTTTGTTTTTTTGCTTTTAAGAAAATTTGGGGCACATGTATTCTCTTTCTTGCCCATAGAAACCAATCAAAGCTCCCCTTTCATTTTTTTCAGAGTACTAAATGAAATGAAAGGAGATCTCCTTTGGGGTCCAGGGGCCACTAAAAAAGTCTCAGACCTAGACAGTTTTCATACATGTGGCCCAATAATCTTTAAAGAAAATTCAGCTTCTTTTTAATGCATCTAATTATGAACCAATGTATCATTTGGTAAATAACTATACAGTAAAATGGGCATTATAATTCTTCTGCTGATTCCCCTGTTTTTTTCATAAAACCTTTGGCCACGGGAAGGTATAATTGCCCCTTTTTTAACAAATAAAATTTTCTTCTTGTTTTAAAATAATTTTTTTATAATTGTGCTACCAATTCTTTTGAAACCCCCTTTAGCCTCTCATCTTATCCTTCACGATTTTTTAAATCAATTTAAAAAGGCTTTTTTGTAGTTACATAAAATTCCAATAAAGTCCAACCGTTCTTCCATCCAATATAACTGTAATGATACTGGTTCTCAGATCTGGAATCCAGTACAAGAAGCAATGACAAAGTACTTATTTAGAATAAAACTTAATGCTATTTTAGGTTGCAATACAGAAACAGCAAAGCAGGATTTGTAGCCCAGGACATTTAGGTCAAAATTCAGACTTAGATGCAAAGTACAATCAAGCATTGGTATCCAATAACTTTTAAACTCATCAAATTTGGTATTAACACATTCTGCTGAGAAAAAATGGTCCTAGTATTCAACATTCGCTTACTACTCAATGTGCTCGCTAGAAAGCATTACTGTCCTGATCTAGAAGGTGCATGCCTCACCCCACCCGTGTCAGTCTTGGATAGCTGCTCTCAGGGCCGGGACGACGGGTAGGCAGAGGTAGGCGATCGCCTAGGGCGCCTACCTCTGCCTGTCTCTAAGGGGCGCAGTCAGGGGCCCCGAACCTCTCCCGGACTCCCAGGCCGCTGCCGGTGTGCCTGAAGCACCGCCGGTCCTCTTTGAGGACTTCTTTGCGTAGCAGAAGCTGAGCGCTTCCCCCCCCCCCAGCCCGCAGACAGTGTCGGACCAGCTCTTGGAGGAATCCACTGGATCCGTCCTGTAAGTCACCGTCTGACACAGCTGGGTTCCCTGCCTGGTCCTCATAGCGCTGAGGAACCCTCCGCGGCCCATACGCCGTGCTCTTCCACTGGGCCAAGCGTCCGATGAAGTGATGTCATCCGCGACACTGGCCTCCCTCGGGCCACACAGCGTGTCAAGGCTGTGGCCCGAGGAGCTGCCGGAGGAGCGTCCCGATGCTGGAGGCGGGGCCTGAAGAGGAGCATGCGCCTGGAAAGCAGGTAAGTATGAATGTTCTTATTTTTATCTGTTGAGTGTCCCTATAGCCGTGTTGATGCCCCAATATACCTGCTGAGTGCCCCTATATTCCTGCCTGAGTGCCCCTATATACCTGCTAGAATGCTCCTATATGCCTCTCGATTGCCCTATAAAGCCTTGCAGAGATGCCCCCTATATGCCTGTGAGTGCCCTATATGCCTGCGAGGGGGGCCCCCTATATACCTGCCTGAGTGCCCCTATTATGCCTTCATAGAGCCCTATATACCGCTGAGTGCCCTATATACCTGCTGAGTGCCCCTATATGCCTGCTGAGTGCCCCTATATCCCTGCTGAGTGCCCCTATATGCCTGCTGAGTGCCTCTATATGCCTGCTGAGTGCCCCTATATACCTGCTGAGTGCCCGTTTTTTTTTTTTTTTTTAAATTATATGTTTTTTTTTTTTTTTTGGTTTTGTGTGGGTGTGTGGGGGGGTAAAAAAAAAAATTATTAATTATTTTTTGTTTTTTTTTTTTTTTGGTGTGTTTTTTTTATTTTTTTTGTGTGTGTTTGGGGGGGGTGGGGGTGTTTTTTTTTTGGGGGGGGGGGGGGGGGGGGGGGGGGGGGGGGGGTGGGGGGGGGGGGGGGGGGTGGGGGGGGGGGGGGGGGGGGGGGGGGGGGGGGGGGGGGGGGGGGGGGGGGGTTGGGGGGGGGGTGGGTTGGGGGGTTGGTTTGTGGGGGGTGTGGTGTGTTTTTTTTTTGTGTTGTATAATTATTTATTTATATATGACCTGCTGAGTGCCCCCTATTTGCCTGCCTGAGCCCCTATATTGCATGCTGAGTGCCCCTATATGCCTGCTGAGGGGCACCTATAATACGGCTGAGTCCCCTATATGGCCTGCTGAAGAGCCCTATATACCTGCTGATGCCCCCTATATGCCTGCTTAGGTGCCCTTATATGCCTCTGATAGCCCCTAATAATAACCGCTTGAGAGTGCCCTATTATTGCCTCTGAGAGCACCCTATATACCTGCTGAGTGGCCCTATATCCTACTGAGTTGCCCTATAAGCCTGCTGAGTGCCCCTATATACCTGCTGAGTGCTCCTATATGCCTGCTGAGTGGCCCCTATATGCCTGATGAGTGCCCCTAAATACCTGCTGAGTGCCCCTATATGCCTGCTGAGTGCCCTATAATGCCTGCCTGAGCCCCCTATATGGCCTGCTGAGTGCCCCTATATTCCTGCTGAGTGGCACCTATATACCTGCTGATGCCCCCTATATGCCCTGCTGAAGCCTCACTATATACCTGCTGAGTGCCCCTAAATGCAAGCTTAGTGCCCCTATAATTACTGCTAGTGGCCCCTATAATACCCGCTGAGTGCCCCTATATGCCTGCTGAGGTGCCCCTATATACCTGCTGGAGTCCCTAATATGCCTGCTGAGTGCCCCATATCCTGCCTGAGCCCCTATATCCTGCTGAGTGCCCCTATGTACCTGCTGAGTGCCCCTATATGCCTGGCTGAGTGCCCCTATATACCTCTGTGTGCCCCTATATACCGGCCTGAGCCTTTATAATGACTGCCTGAGGGCCCCTATATACCTGCCTTATCCTCTATATTCCTCTGAGTGCCCCATATACCTGGCTGAGTAGCTCCCATAATTCCTGCCTGAGCCCCTATATACCTGCTGGGTGCCCTTATTATACATGCCTGATCCTCTATTCCTGCTGAGTGCCCCTATAAA
The DNA here is from genome assembly GCA_025379985.1 of Phyllomedusa bahiana. NCBI lineage: Eukaryota > Metazoa > Chordata > Amphibia > Anura > Hylidae > Phyllomedusa > Phyllomedusa bahiana. Next base: position 13,634 of record JAODAL010031071.1, on the reverse strand, counting down.
CAGCCTAGCCCTATATACCTGCTGATGGCCCCTATATACCGTTGCCCTGAGCCCACTATATTGCCGTCTGAGTGCCCTATAGATATAATCCTGAGCCCCTATAAACCGTTCAGAGTGCCCCTATCTATATACCTGCTCGAGTGCTCCTAGACTATATACCTGCCTTAGAAGTGCCCCTACAAATACCTGCCCTGAGGTGCCCCAGCCTATATACCTGCTGAGAGTGTCACTATATACCTGCCTGAGGAGTGCCCCTAGCTATATACCTGCTGAAGTGCCCCTATTACATGCCTGAAGGTGTGCCCCTAGCTATATACCTGCCTGAGAGTGTCCCGTAAGCTATATTACCTGCATTGAAGTGCCCCTACTATATACCTGCACTGAGAGTGCCCCTAATCCCTGCGTGAGTGCCCTATATACCTGCAGTGAGTCCCCTAGCTAATATACTGCTGAGAGTGCCCCTAGCTATATACCTGCCTAATGCCCCTAGCTTATATACCTGCCTGAGAGTGCCACTATATACCGCCTGAAGGTGCCCCTACTTTACTACCTGCCCTGAGATTGCCCCTAGCTATATACCTCCGAGAGTGTCCCCTAGATAATAACCGGCTGAGAGTGCCCCTATATACTGCTGAGTGCCCCTATATACATGCGTGGTGCCCCTAGTATATACCTGCTGAGATGCCCCTAGCTATAATACCTGCCTGAGAGCCCCCTAGCAAAAACCTGCCTGAAAATGAAACTATAACAGTACAGTATACCTTTGCCTGAGGGTGCCCCTGGGCGTGAATGCCCCTATTCTACCTGCCTGAGAGTGACTTATATCAATATCACCTGCCTGATGACCCCAATATTTATATAACTGCCTGTCTAAGGGACAATATCTAATACCGCCTGACTGAATGATACATATGTATATATATATATATAAATATATAATATATAACCTTTCAGACTGAGAGGGCATATCTATATACCGTGCCCTAACTGATGGGGACCTTATATCCCGCCCTAATTGAGGGTTCATATATACCCTAAACTACAGAGACCTACATAGCTTCCTAATTCCCCCTAGGGGACGTATATCCCTGTCTGTCTGACTATTTACCTATAATTAGGAGTTGCGAAATTGAGGATTCTAAGATATTTGTGTCCAAACCTGCAGGGACGAGTATTGGCCGGCGAGCAATCATGCATGAAGGTGTGAACCGGATGGAGAAAAGAAAAGGAAGGTGAACGACGCTGGATCAGAAAAAGACGTCTCCTGTGATCACTAAATATAACTACAGTGTAATCACTTATATGTCTGCAAGCCTACATACACAAACATTTACTTACCACTATCCTGGTCCACTGTATGGCGGTATTATATGGTCTGTTGAGCCTGTGTATACTGATAGTCACATTTGTGGTCAGGGTCCTGGAATGAATTTAATTGATCCTTAAATAGTAATAGTTTTGGGTCTTGGTTTTGTAGAGTTTTTTAGTAACAATGATGCTTTGGTAGCTTTGCTCCATGTATTTTTCGGTGGATTATTTGTGATTGTTATTTTAATGTATTACACTGTCATACGAGGGGAGCGATTTTGAAAAAAGTCCAAATTTGTCATTGTGCCAGTGACTGCTGAGGAGGTTGACAGGAGCTATGTGGAATAATGCAGAAAGTTAGATGACAGGAACTGGCCAGGGGGCGAGAGGAATTAGTGTGGGGGGGGGGTGGCAAAGTATTTGTTGGGGAGCGGAGGGCACCATTGGCTGTACTTGCTTTGGGCACCAAACTGCCTTGTCCCGACCCTGGCTGCTCTCACACAGTGTCAGTACAGAAATTCACTTGCTTCAAGAGCTGATGTGTAACCTTTAGAGTGTTGGAGACGAGTTGAAGACTTTGTCCATTCAGCTCAGTAATACTATGCTGAAGCACATCTTTATGCGGCAGTCCTCTTGATGTGACATGTTTACCAGTTGACAGAACTGAATCTTAATACGCTAATCCATATTATTTAATGTATGTCTATGTTTTTCAAATGTTTATTTAGTAAAACAAAACTCCATTAATGCATAGAGTGACTCATAAAAATTCTTGTGGTCTGGTATGGTTTATTTCAATTCACATTATTCCTTGTTGAAAAAATTCATTAGGAACGCAACTTTTTTGGTACTCAACCTGTCATGTAAAACAAATTTATGACCAGTATCACGGCTGGCTTAAGTCATTACAGGGCCCCATGCCAAAGCCTCTGGCCCCCCTTGCCTATTACCAATCCCTGTGATGGCACTCCAGATAAGTACTGTTGTGTAAACTTTAGAAAGGCAAGGTTCAAGATATAAGCCAAGATAATAGATGAGTCATAATTGTATGCAGAAAAGTTGGGTAAATAGCTAAACATATTTTGGTAATAATTGGACTAATGTATACATTTAGAGTTATGGCTACAGGATTCAAGATACAGACACAGATCCAAAGGTGCTCTGGGAAACTGGATAACTGAAAAGCCATAATAATGAAGAAAATGATCTACAAAGTTGTGGCCACAGAATGAGTGCAATCCATTACCAAATCACTAAGGGCCATGTATGAAAACGGTCTTGGTCTAAGACTTTTCTTGTTACCCATAGCAACTAACCAGAGTTCCCCTTTCATTTCATATAGTGCTCTGAAAAAATGAAAGGAGCACTCTGATTGGTTGCTATTAACAACATGGAAAGTCTTAGACCAAGACATTTTTCATACATGTCCCCCTAAGTGTAGCAAGCACATAGCTAGCCAAATCACAACAAGCAAGACTCTCCATGGTTCGGAATGCAAAGTAAGAATGTGACGTCAAGTATTCAAGTCTAAACAAGTGCAATACCTGAACATTTTTTTTAAAACATATCTATAGAAATTATATACCGCTTTGGACACTATGCTCCTCCTTTGTAACAATCATGACAATTGGATCCTCTCCAGCTTGTGTGGCTATTTCCATTCCCCAAGACATTTTTCTCTTCTGGTTTCAAACTAATAGATTTCTGTCTTCCTTCTTTACAACTGTTTTTCCTCCTTGTCTTCCTCCTTGGTTCTCTGGGACTCATGCATCTGCATAGGGCTACGGCCCTTTGAGATCCTGTCCTCATGTTTCTCTTGTGACTTGTTTTGATAAAGGTCTGCTGACCGAAACGTCAATGATATTGTTAAGGTCCAACACAGTTTTTCTGTTTTTGTTCCTTGCTGGAGCCTTAGATACACTATAATTAAAATATTTCTATGATTGCATAAGAAATATGGAGTGCAGTCAATTTGCCTATATATGTTCTGGAGAAGCTATTCCTACCTTTGACTTGCACCAACTGAAGTATATTTCATTGGGTGTGCCTTCCTGATATAAATTATTGAATATTGGTTTAATATATGCATGCCTTTATAGTTTGAAAACCCTTAGCTAAATTTAAATTGGGGTTATATGGTTTGTTTTCGTATTGTAAATCATCTGGTGAAAATTTTATTGTAGTGGTTTTCCGCCTTCTTAACCCCCATTGTTAATAAACTGCTTTCTTCTGATCTGTGGAGACTAATGGTCTTTTAGTGTCAACTTGACTAGGGAATCCTTGCTAAAACCTCAACAGACAACACATTCCCCTTTTTTCTTGTATAACCTAGCGTGATTAAAGGCTATGAACATCTATAATGTGGAAAATAGTATTTTTTAAAATGTTAGTGGCTACTTTGGTCTATGGGCGAGAGTTAAAAGTTTCAGACTGCTGATAAAAACCCTTTGTTTACAACCATATCATATGCATTTTGCAACTAGGCCAAGTTTTAGACATTCTTTTGACTTTATAATCCTCGCAGTAAAACATTCTGAATGTAAGCTCTACGCAGTACATTAACCTTGACAATTGTGTCAAAATACTGGCATACATGCTTTACACCACATTTATTATGTGTTTTCGAAACTTTTTAGACACTTCTGCACTGCATCTGACAAAAGGGGAGTGAAGTTTCTATAAAAGGATGTGAGGTAGCAAAAAACAGGCATGGCTTAATGTGGGGCACTTTATGTCAAAAAATTCAATAAAAGTTTGGCACAATTGTTGGCACAAGCCAAGCCAACTTATAAATGGTAAAGTACAGAAGTGCCTAAACATGCACCAAATTTCTCATACATTGATAAATGTGATACATTTTTAGACTGTCTAGTTTAAATATTAGAAAGTATTAATAAATCTGCCCCAAATGTGTCTAGGATGATGTAGATTTTATGTATTAGTACAGTCTCCCAGAGCTCTTATTTCTCTCTAAACATACACAGCCTGTGTAAACTGCCATTCCATAAACATAGATGCTTTCATCCCTCTACAAAAACTGCCTTCCTCTCCCTGCTGCTATCTCTAACACTAAGACAAGGGAGGGGGGAGCAGAGAGAGTGGTCACAGCAGAATGTTATGGGATCTATATGAGGTTCAGATGAATGAGTTACCAAGACTCTACATGGGATTAGATAAAGAGAAAAGTAGCCTTATGTCAATTGAATGTCCCTCTCACAATGTGATTGTGGGGTGATGAATGGTTGTCATAGCAGCTGGGGGCCAATTGAAGGCCTCCCAGCCTGCTATGTTATCATGTCCATTACACCAGCGGTCCCCAACCTTTTTTCCACCAGGGACTGGGTTGATGCACGACAATTTTTCCATGGCCCAGTGGAAGGTGCGGGGGTTATTGGGGGCCGGTCTTATTTAGGGGCGGGGCTATGGAGGAGGTTGGATGTTTAGAATCACATACAAAAAAAAAAACCCAATACAGTGTTATACTGTGTCATTTAGGGCATAGTATGGGTAACCAGTATCTTTATAGACTGGAACTGATATCAGCTCTGTGGGTCCACTATTATATTAATAAATGCTGACCCATAGAGCTGATAATCATTCTGCAGTAATATTTGGTGAGCACTTTGTGTCAGCAATTATAACATGTATAAAATATACAAATGAAATCAGCTCTGCCATTATAGAGATATATTCCCCCCTGTAAATAATAAATATGGCCCCCCTGTATAATAATAGATAGCTGCCCCAGTAGGTTATACATAGCTGCCCCATTAAGTGACAGTGATACATAGATAGCTGCCCCAGTAGAGTTAATGCCATAGATAGCTGCTCCCAGTAGTGGGATATTGATACATAGATTAACTCGCCCGCCAAGTAGAGACAGTGATACATAGATAGCAGCACCAGTAGTTATAGTGATACATACTAGCTGCCCCAGTATTGACAGTGATACATAGATAGCTGCCCCAGTAGTGATAGTGATATATAGATAACTGCCCCAGTAGTGATAGTGCTAACATAGATAACTGCCCCGTAGTGACCTGTGATTACATAGATAGCTGCACCCAGTAGTTTATAGAGTACATACATAGCTGCCCCAGTATGACAGTGATACTGATATAGCTGCCCCAGTAGTGCTGCCCCAGTAGTGCTGCCCAGAGATAGCTGCCCCAAAAAAGTTTAAAAAAAAAAAAAAAAAAAAAAATATAAAAAAAAGTGCTGCCCCCAGAGATAGCTCTGTCCCCAGTAGTGCTGCCCCGAGATAGCAGCCCCATGTAGGTACATGCCCCCAGAGATAGCTGCCCCAGTAGTGCTGCCCCAGTATTGCCTGCCCCAAGAGTAGTGCCCCAGAGATAGCTGCCCCCATAGTGCTGCCCCCAGAGATAGCTGCCCCCAGTATGCAGGCCCTCAGAGTATAGCTGCCCAGAGAAAGCTGCCCCTGTAGTGCTGGCCCCCAGTAGTGCTGCCCCCCAGAGATTAGCTGTCCCCACAGTAGGTGCTGCCCCAGAGATAGCTGCCCCAGAAATGCTGCCCACAGAGATAGCTGCCCCAGTAGTGCTGCCCCCAGAGATAGCTGCCCACAGTAGTGCCTGCCCCAAGAAGACCCTGCCCCAGTAAGTGGCTGCTCCAAAGATAAGCTGCCCCAGTAGTGCTGCCTCCCAGAATGCGGCCCCTAGATATAGCTGACCCCAGTAGTGCTCCCCCAGAGATAGCTTGCCCCAGTAAGTGCTGCCCCCAGAGATAGCTGCCCCATTAGAGCTGCCCCAGTAGTGGCTGGCCCTCCAAGATAGCGCCCACAGTAGTGCTGCCCACCCTCAGAGAAAGCTGCCCCAGTAGTGCTGCCCCAAGAGATAGCTGCTCTATACACACCCAGGTATGCTGCTGCCCCCAGTAGTGTTGCCCCCCGAGATAGCTGCCCCCAGTAGTGCTTCCCCGCAGAGATAGCTGCCCCATTAAGTGCTGCCCCCAGAGATAGCTGCCCCCGTATTGGGTCTCCCAGATATTGCTGCCCCCAGAGATAGCTGCCCCAGTATGCTGCCCCAGATATAGCTTGCCCCAGTAGTGCTGCCCCCAGAGATATGCTGCCCCGTAGTGCTGGGCCCCCAGTACTGCTGCCCCAGAGATAGCTGCCCCCAGTAGTGCTGCCCCCAGAGATAGCTTCCCCATAGATAGCTGCCGCCCCAGAAGTGGCTGCCCCCAGTAGTGCTGGCCCCCAGAGATAGCTTCCCCGAGATAGCTTGCCCCAGTAGTGCTGCCCCCAGTAGTGCTGCCTCCAAGGAGATAGCTGCCCCAGTAGTGCTGCTATGAGAAGCGCCCATTAGTTTTTTTCCCAGAGATAGCTCCCCCCATAGTGCTGCCCCATATGCTGCCCCCAGAGTAGCCCCCCATAGTGCTGCTATAGAGATAGCTGCCCCAGTATCTATCCCAGAGATAGCTGCCCCCCAATAGTGCTGCCCCCATATGCTCCCCCCCAGTAGTGTGCCCCCAGGATACGCCCCAGAGATAGTGCCCCAGTATGCTGCCCCCAGAGTACTCCCCCCCATAGTGCTGCCCCATATCTCCCCCCAGTAGTGCTGCCCCATTTGTGCTGCCCCAGTAGCCCAGGGAAAAAAAAAAAAAAAAAAAAAAAGAAATAAGTCTCATCACCTTTCCCGGACCCTGGGGCCGAGCCCTCCTCCCCGGCAGCCGACAGCAATAGCGGCGCGGGGGTGGACTCATGTCATCAACCCCCCTGCCCGTCATCATTGTAGATACGGCTCAGTGAGCCCGCATCTACAACGATAAGGAAGCAGGGACAGAGTTTCCCCCTGTTTCCCTTGTAATGCAGCCGCACGCTGAGGCAGCTGCTAATCTGCGGCCCGATTACAGCCCGCCAGAGAAGATGCCCCCCCCCGGGCCCCGGACTAAACACCGGCGGTCGGCATCTGTGTCCGGCGCACGGCCCGGCAGGGGATGGGCTAAGGCCCCGGGTCCCGGGGTCCCGGGGCCCGGGGTGGTTGGGGACCCCTGCATTACACTGTTCCAGAGGCGGGGTTTAATTGGAGTACAATCACATACAGACATACAGACAACTTTAACTTGACACCTAACACATAACATCCTATTAAGACTGACAAGTAAGAGATTGCTGCATCCTGGTCTATAATGTGTTAAGTGTCAAATTAAAGTTTGTTACCTTTTGTACACTGCAATATAGTGCATTACAATGTATTGTAGAACTGATCAAACAATCACATATCTAAATCCTCCAGAGGGACTAAATATCAGTAAAAAAAAAAAAGAAAAAAAAGCTATTCATAAAAAATCAAAACACCCTTCTTTTTCTATTTATCACACAGTACAATGTAAACAATAGAAAACTAAGTACAATTGTCATCACCATATCTGAAAATGTCTGAACTAATATATTATCATGTTATTTATCCCCGCAGTGAAGCTTAAAATAATAACTTTCCAAGCCCGAATTGCAGTTTTTTTTACAATCTTCCCCCAAAAATGTACAAAAAGTTACATTTAGCACAAAATTGTATCAATAAAAACTGCCTGCCAAGCAAAAAATTAGCCCTACACAGCTCAATGGATAAAAAAACTAAAAGTAGCAAAACATAATAAAAACTATATATATTTGCTACAGCTGTAATCTTATTGACCCACAGGATAAAGTTGACTTATCATTTTTACCACAAAGTCAATGGCACAAAACCCCCAAAAGAGGAAGAATTGTTTTTTTTTAATTCCATCCAGATTTTTTAAAATAACTCAGTACATAATATGGTAATAAAATGGTACCAAAAACAAACTTGCTTTGTCAATGAAAAAAATAACATAGTTATAGCTCTTGAAAGGCAAGGATAAAAAAAAGAAAGAAATCTAAAATGGGCTGCATCTATAAGTGGTTAAAGTATGCTCCTCTGACTGAGGAGCATGTTAAAACTGCAAAAGAGTGGCTTGATGTTTCTGATTTTTTTTTTCAAAAGAAATACCATCAGTTGCCAAAGCTTTATTTTTGGAAATTTGTGCCAAAGCAGCTTTAATCTCAGAAATTTGTGCCAAAGCAGCTTTAATCTCAGAGATTTGTGCCAAAGCAGCTTTAATCTCCTTAGAACTAATTGGTGTTTCTAATAATTGAATGTCTTCTGGACTTAGCGTTAGAAACTTACGTTTATTACTCATAATATAATTCACAAATGGTCCCTATTCTGTTTCTCTTAGGACCAAATGGGACATATGAAGATCTTAATAATACTCTTTAAGGATGTAATTGCTCATGATGGGTCAGTGATCAGCAAGCTTTTAGCTCTAAAACAAATAAAATGGGAATTCAGGGTTTGAGATTTAATGAGGTTTACTTGAATATATGAAAACCTTACAATGATTAAAGCTTTTTCTCTTTAGAAGTCTGCAATTGTCATGCCTTATCACCTAATTCCCTCTCAGCTGGTCTTCTGTTTACTTCCTGACTCCGACTGAATGGGACACCTTTATAGCCACTGATTGGCTGCATGTGCCATTGCTTAAAAGGGAACCTGTTAGATCGCTTATGCTCCCCTTGCTGAGGGCAACACAAGCTAGTGTCAGACCTGCTGTTCCCAGCACTGTGTCCCTTATTCTGTAAGATGCAGCAGTTATAGAGCATTTACCCCTCAAATCTTATTCATGATAATTATCCCCGCCCACCAAAGGATAGCCACGCCCACTGAGTTATTCACATGTTTCTACCTATTCGAAGTAATAGGTTTGTCAGTTGAGGTGGACGGGGGTAGCCTCCGATTGGCTGGGTTTGAAAAAAACTGACTCTTTGAAGGACTCTTCGAATGACTCTTCTGGCTGAAAACTGCAAATTTGAGCTTTAAATACACGAAAACTACAGCATCTTACAGAATAAGGGACACAGCGCTGGAAACAGCATGTCTGACATTAGCTTGTGCTGCCCTCAGCAAGGGGGGCATAATCTATATGACAGGTTCTCTTTAAGGTCAATTGTTTAGAAGTAATTGCTGACAACTGGCAATGGCTTTTGACTGATGCAGCCAATCAATAGTTACAGAGGTAATATTTCATTCAATCAAAGTTAGGAAGTAAGCAAAATACTCTCGGAGAAGGAGGACAGCAGCGTTGCTGGATCCAATGTGAGAAAAAACCTGAGTAAACATTTTTTTTTATTTTATAAGGCCATCAGAATCCTAAAAATATAAATAAAACTGGTGGACAAACCCTTTAAACAGGACCCCATAATTTATTCCACCAGTTTATAACTACTGACAAAGGGGTGTGGTCAGTTAAGACACCTCATATGTCACATCTAGTACTTTAATAGGCATAGATTAACTGCTGAGAGGCAGATTGATTCTGGGCTCATGCATGTTAGTACAGCAGGAATAAATCCTTTCATCTGGGCTCTTAGTTATCCATAAATCCAGTCATCTTAATTTAGCCAAAAATCTGGCAAATTAAGTAGCTCCCTGAGAGCTCACATTGACAGAATATATGTCCTGTCTAACTCATCCAGAAAATTATTCAAATCCCCAAGGATCAAGAATACTCAGATCTTCCTTGTATTAATAAATTCATCTTTTTCCGGACATCACAGAAGTATGGTGGCATACTGTCCCTAATGACATTTTCAGTCTATCAAACAGGTCATATAAACATACACACCTTCCTGTTTTTTAATTTTAACTACATTTGTTACAATATTTACATTTTTATTTATTAAAATACTAAATCAAACTGAAAGGGGAGAAAAAAAATTAATAGTAAGACTTCTAAGAATAAGGATTATGCAACAGATTAATTTTCACATATATTAAATGAGACTCAGCAAAAAAAACACAGCCGGATTAAATTTTGATATCAAACTTAAAATGGGGCATTTTATATTATGCTTTATTCCTTGAATATTCCAAAATAGGAACAGCATAGTCATTATTATTTGTTACTAAATGATTAACAAAAAATTATAACTTGCCTGCCAAACCAAACCTGCATAGTCTACCAGTTACTTGCAGATTCCAAAGTATCCTCACCACTTCTTAACTACTTGCAGACCACCTGTTGACTATAAGCTTCCAGGCGGTGGCTATTTATCCCAGTACAGATGTTTTGAAACACCCGGGAAGATCAAGCTGTACAAAATTGTAAGCTCATGGGGTAATAGCTGGCTACCAGTGAATCGGGTCTCCTTCCTTTACCACCCCTTTTCCAATTTCTGTACTTGCAGCTTTTTCAATGAGCCCCATACATCAGAAAAAGGGGGTCCCCAGTCCCCAGTGGTCTGTGACTGTGGGGTGGGAGTTGGGGGGGGCCCTTCCAGTGCCGGTGGTCATGTGACTGCTGGGGCTCAGCAGTTGCAGGGGGAGCCTTCCGTGCGGGGGTAGGGTTTGGGGGGCTCAGCGTTGAGGGGGAGCCCCCCAGTCCCGGTGGTCATTACTGGGGGGTCGCAGTTCGGGGACCCTCCGGGGGGCCCCGGGAAGTCTTTGAATGCGGGGTTTCAGCATTGCAGGGGGAGCCCTCCGGGGTTGGGGTCATGTGTGTGGGCTGCAGTTGCAATGCGGGGGTTTTCGGGAATAATAAAAAAAACACACACAATAAATTTTTTAAAAAAAACATTCTAGCTCAAACTGCAATTTTATCCCTGCTCCGATGCCCCTAAGGCTATGTTCCAGGCTTACGGGGACGTTTTAACCCCGGCAATTTGCCATTGGGGGGGTGGGGGGGAGCGGGGGGCCGGCACTCCCCCCCATAGACATTCATTACCAGGGTGCGTATACCCGGGTAATTCACATGTAAATTTTATCTCCCCTCTTGGTTTTCCCGGGGAGGGAGAGAAGAAATCAAGTTTTAGTTTCAGCCCGTAATTTGCGCACTTCGGCGCGTAATTACGGACCGAAATATGGCCCATTTTTAACCGTGTAAAACATGGCTAAAACTTTATTTCCAATATAAAAACTGTTGTGATAAAAACTGATCTTTTCCTTTTACTATTTTCCCTTGATTATATTTGCTTGGTTTTAGTTCACTTCCATTCAGTGTACTTCTGGTCGGAAAGCTTAAAAAAGAAATTGGGGCATCAGAGGGGGAAGTAACATCGAGTGATAAATTAACCCTTACATACAAGTGAAAATAACTTTTGGTTAGAGTGCTTTCACACAGTGTAGTTTGGGTGTAGTTTTTAACTGCTCCAATTAAAAATGCCTTTTTAACGCAAGTTCTTACACTTATATAAACGGTTTGGAAAAACAATAAATTTTGGTTTGTATACAAGACTTCAAAAGGTATAACTGAAAAAAAATTTCAAACAATTGACAATGAAAGAACTTGATGGTAATTTTAAACCGATTAAATTTGGGGGCAGTAAAACTAACCCCAAACCACGGTCTTTGGTAATAAAGTTCGTGCATTTTTTTAAGACAATTCTTTTTATTCTGTGAATTCATAATTTTTTCCCTTCCTTCAGTATTTTGTACGTGTTTCCTCAGTGTCTCCTCCTTATTTAAGTTTTGCTCTTTTCCCTGTAAATCCTTTTTGTAAGGACTGTTTTATTTATGGGTTAGTTGATACCTCTTCTTTTGACGCTTTAAGTTATTATTGCCTTTTTTTGATTCATCATTTGTTTTAATAAAACTTTAAATAAAAAAAAAAAAAACCCAAAAAGCCTCGTGAAAGCACCCCTTAATTACGTAATTTTTGCAAGGGCGCTTTTAAGGGGGGGGTTTTTCTGTTTTTTTTGGGGGTTTGCATGAGGGGTATAAAAGATTAGGGGTATTTATATATCTCCAACACCCCTTTAATTTATTTGATTTACGGCGGGAAAGGGGGGGTGGGTGGGTTATTATCATTTTAATGCATTGTATTATATGTTGCACCCTTTAGATTTCTATGGTGATTATTGTATTTTAAATTTTCATTAAAATTATGTCTTATTTTTAAGGGGTCAATTGTTCTAGTTTGTTCACCCTTAGAGTTAGGATTAAGGTAAGGGAAAAAAATGGGTTAGGACGCCCCAACCATTGTTAAAAACCGCACAGGGACATTGAGACACTAGTTGCCATCTGCTGTTTTCCCCTTTTTCTATAAGTGAGATCATTTCCAATGTTTGTTTTTATCAATAAAAAAAATGTCATTAAACGTGAGCTAAAAATATTGAATAAAAAGGCGACAAACCCGTCATACATGGAAGATACTTTTCAGGGTTGAGTGCAGAATTACCAATGGCCATAACTGTGATGCTAGGAGGGCTTTGGTGTTTAACCCAAATGACAGGTTTCAGATGTGAACGTAACAGCTGTGCACCCTAGGAATCTCTGTAAAGGTGCACCTCAATATAGCAAAGTAGAAAAAAACCCTGGTTGGGGTGTCTTTCAAGATACAAAGCATGGAGACTTTGGAAGGGGTTTTACCTTAACTAGGGGCGCTTTTCCCCTGTCTTTACCAATACAAATCCCCTTTTCATGCGGAGGCAAAGCTGATTAGCACTTCTATGAGAGAAGGTGCTGGCAGACCCTCTGCCAGGTTTTAAATAGAGCTGATGAGTCTTTGATGAGGGGGCGAGGGATGTTACCATTGGAGGGTGTGTGCAGGCTGTGCTAGGAGTTTGTGCGCTGGTGCTGAAAGGACAGCTCCTTTCCTCCGTGTTTTTATCAGGGGGGGGCGGCAAGGGCTCTCAACATCTCCACCTCCTGGAGCCACTACACAATCTTCTTCACCCTTCAGCCTGAATCTCGCTGGGATCACACACTCTCCTCCAGGAGGTCGTGGATTCTTTGTTTGTGCTCATCTATTTAATGGCTACCGCCTGTTGTGATTCTGACATCCTTCCAGCAGCTGACATAGGAGGAAGATGCTCTATGAAATGGACTGAGATGGACATGGAAGAATAACAACCTTTTGGAGTTGGAGCAGGAAAGCCATTCATAAAAAAAAGCAGACAAGTAGTTTCCCCTTAAATCGATCCTGCTTTTTATCCTTCCCGGGGAAAATGAAAAGAGTGGACATATTGGCACTTTATTGGCACTGTGTGTGAGGTATGGAGAAACTTGTCTTATCCGGCCCCGTTCTATGTTGTATGTGGGGATCTCAGTGGTGGAATTGCTTACAACCCTTAGGGGCAATGGGGGCTCAGTTTTCTGGTGTGTAAATAGGGTGGGAATGTGTTATGTAATAGGAGAAGGTGACAGATCGTATGGTTTTAGGGACAAGGGGCTTGGACATGGAAAGCATTTGAGAACTTTTACAAACTGGGGGGTAAAATTTCCCGTTTTCTCTGTCAAAGCGGTGGTAAAACCCAAATTTTGTGATATTAGGTATGTAATAAGGAGAGAGGATCT
>JAODAL010031070.1:0-49000 GCA_025379985.1 Phyllomedusa bahiana | reverse complement strand
AAACAATGAAAAATAAAAAAAAATTTAAAAAAACCTAACATATCATGAAAAAAAAAAGAAAGAAAAATTGTGAAATACCTGATGAGAAAAAGCATTATAATACTCCAACTATCAAACATTTTTAATCACTTTTCATTCCATGTTTTGGAAGGTTGGATGAACAAAAAGGCAATTCTGGCATGGGTTTTATTTTTTATGGTGCTTACTGTGCAGATTAAATAACAATCATTTTATAGATTGGATTATTATAGACAGCAATTTTTTTAATTGAGGAATTATCGATTTTGTGTTTTGTTTTTTATATTTTTTATTTGTTTAAACATTTTTTTTTTTTTGCTTTTTCCATTTTTTTTAGTCTCAATATGGGACTAGAACATGTGATCACTTGATTGCATTTATAAAACATAGTAATGTTATGCATTCTGTCTGTGGCAGAGCCTGAAAGGCTCCTGTATATGGCAGACCCAGAGGGCATTATTTGGCCACCTTGACAACCATGGGCACTTTGCGATTACATTGTAGGGGTGACCCTAGGTGACACAGGCAGCCCCCTTCCTCTGTTGACCTCTGTTGACCTCCTTGCGAAAATATTCGGCCCCCTTGAACTTTTTAACCTTTTGCCACATTTCAGACTTCAAACATAGTAGAAAGAAATGTATAGGATATTTTTAACTTTTGTAAAAAAAAAAAAAACTGAAAAGTGAGGCGTGCAATATTATTCAGCCCCTTTACTTTCGGTGCAGCAAACTCATTCCAGAAGTTCAGTGAGGATCTCTGAAGGATCCAATGTTGTCCTAAATGACTGATGATGATAAATAAAATCCACCTGTGTGTAATCAAGTCCCCGTATAAATGCACCTGCTCTGTGATCGTCTCAGGGTTCTGTTTAAAGCGCAGAGAGCATCATGAAGACCAAGAACACACCTGGCAGGTCCGTTATAGTGTTGTGGAAAATTTTAACGCCGGATTTGGATAAAAAAAAGATTTCTCAAACTTAAAACATCCCAAAAAGCACGGGTGCAAGCGATCATATTGAAATGGAAGGATATCAGACCACTGAAAAATCTACCAAGACCCCCCCGCCCCTCTAAACTTTCATCTCAACAAGGAGAAGACTGATCAGAGATGCAGCCCAAGAGGCCAATGATCACTCTGGATAAAACTGCAGAGATCTACAGCTGAGGGGAGAGTCTGTCCATAGACAACAATCAGTCGTAACACTGCACAAATCTGGCCTTTTAATGGAAGAGTGGCAAAAGAAAGCCATTTCTCAAACATATCCATAAAAAGTCTTGTTTAAAGTTTGCCACAAGCCACCTGGGAGACACCAACATTGGAAGAAGGTCTGCTCAATGAAACCCAAAATTCAACTTTTTTTTCCACAATGCAAAATGATATGTTTGGTGTAAAAGCAACACAGCTCCTCACCCTGAACACACCATCCCCACTGTCAAACAGGGTGGTGGCCGCCAGGCCGAACTGCCCATAGGGCAAACCAGGCATATGCCCGGTGGGCCGCTGGGGTCTGGGCCACAGCTCCAGCTTGGAGCGCCCACCGAGGGGGCCGTTGTTTCCCCCCAGCAGGCCCCGAATGCTGGCACATGACGCAGGTACAGGGGCCGCAATGGTCGCATATGCGACCGGACCCCTGTGACAGGGGGCCGACAGGCCCCCCTCGCCACATGGATGCACGGTCGGGTCACAGACCCAGCCATGCAGCCATCATGGCAGCAACCTGTACCGTGCGGTGCAAGCAGCAGCCGAGGCAGAACAGCCGGGATCTTCTGATCCCGGCTGTTTAGCTCCCAGGAGGCCGCGCAGCAAGTGCGCGATGTGATGACATAATCGCGCGTCTGCTCTGCGACCCGCACTCAGCTGCCAGCGGTGCTCCGGGGAAGAGGACAGAAGAGGAGGGAAAGACATCAAGTAAGTATTATTATTAATTTTTTTTTAAACTACTTACTGGCCCTGCCTGTCTATATACTGGCCCTCCTGTCTTATAAAAGGCCCTAACCTGTCTTATACCGGCCCCCCTGTCTTATACCTCCCGTTTCTGTTCCGGCCCCGCCTGTTCCCCTTTTTATGTTGGCCCTGCCTGTCTATATGTTTGCCCTGCCTGTCTATATACTGGCCCTACCTGTCTATATGTTGGCCATGCCTGTCTATATACTGGCCCTACCTGTCTGTATACTGGACCTGTCTGTATACTGCCCTACCTGTCTGTATACTGGCCCTGCCTGTCTGTATACTGGCCCTGCCTATCTATATGTTGGCCCTGCCTGCCTATATACTGGCCCTGCCTGGCTATATACTGGCCCTAACTGTCTACATACTTGGCTTGCCTGCTCATTACTGGCCCTGCCCGGCTTCTTACTGGCCCTGCCTGGCTAGTTAATGGCCCTACCTGGCTACTTAAGGGCCCTACCTGGCTAATTACTGGCCCTACCTGTCTGATTACTGGCCCTAACTGTCTGATTACTGGCCCTGCCTGGCTACTTACTGGCCCTACCTGGCTAATTACTGGCCCTACCTAGCTAATTACTGGGGGAAGCCCTAGCTACCAGGCTAGTTACTGGCGGCAGCCCTAGCTACCTGGCTAGTTACTGGCGGCAGCCCAAACTACCTGGGTAGTTACCGGGGCAGCCCAAACTACCTGGCTATTACTGGGGCAGCCCAAGCTACCTGGCTAGTTACTGGGGCAGCCCCAAACTACCTGGCTAGTTACTGGGGGCAGCCAGTACCTGGCTAGTTACTGGGGGCAGCCCCAGCTACTGGCTAGGGGGTTACCCTAGGGGCAGCCCCCAAACACCTGGCTAGTTACTGGGGGCAAGGGCCCCCGCTACCTGGCTAGTTACTGGGGAAGCCCCAGCTACCTGGCTAAATTACTGGGGAAACCCAGCAACCTGGCTAGTTACTGGGGGAGCCCCACTACCTGGCTAGTTACTTTTGGGGGAAACCCCAGCACCCGGCTAGTTACTGGGGCAGCCCCAGCACCTGGCTATTACTAGGGGCAGCCCCCGCTACCTGGCTAGTTACGGGGGCCATCCTATCTACCTGGCTAATTACAGGGGTAGGCCCTGTCTACCTACCAAATTAATGGAGGAAGGCCCTGTTTACCTACCTAATGGGGGTCTACCTATTTACATGCCACTTATCTGACATTTTTAATTTCTAATTTTTATGGTCTAACATACGCTGTTTGGGGTACAATTACTAACTTTTTACTGTTTGAGGCACCGAAGGGGGGCACTATTACTATTTGGGGCTCAATGGATGGGGAGTTTGTACAGAGTTGGGAATTGATAGGAAAGTGCTGGAAAAGAGAGGAGTCTAAGATGTATTTGTGGTAAATTCTATAGGGATGAGTAGTCACCACTAGAAGAAGACATTGCATGCTGTACTGGACAGAGAAAAAATGGAAAGGAACAACTCATCAGTAAAGACATCATGGAGGCAGTGTCGGACTGGGGGGTCTGGGGCCCACCCTACTGTACATTAAAATATTACCGGCCTCTCAGACATAAATGCGCCCATTTTACCACATAATACAGTGTGCAAAACAGAACTGTATTGTGTAGTACAATGTAGTTACACATTTGTCAGTCTAACATATCATAGACACAGGGCTAAGTAGCTACCATTCCCCCTCATTCCCCCTACCACCCAATCAATATTACATAATAGTCCCCCACCACTACATACTATCCTACCACCACCACATACAAAATATCTACCACTCATTTCCACCACCCACATACAATATATCCCTCCACCCACATACAATATTCCCCCTACCACCCACATACAATATCCCCCTCCACCACCCATACAATATCCCCCTCCACCCCCGCATACAAACCTCACACAAATATATCCCCTCCACCACCCCATACAATATCCCCTCCACCCACAACAATAAATACAATACCCCCTCCACCCACAACAATATCCTCCACACCAATCATATCTCCACCACACACATCATATCCCCTCACACCCACAACAATATCCCCCCTCCACCCACATACAATATCCCCCGCCCCCCACACATACAATATCCCCCCTCCACCCACATACAATATCCCCCCTCCACCCACATACAATATCCCCCTCCACCCACATACAATATCCCCCCCTCCACCCACATACAATATCCCCCTCCACCCACATACAATATCCCCTCCACCACCCACATACAATATCCCCCTCCACCCACATACAATATCCCCCTCCACCACATACAATATATCCCCCCTCCACGTTTCCCTTGGTCACGCACCTAACCACATTATAAAATAAACACCAGCAAGAAAGAAATAAAAGGTTGTATTGTAACTCCTAATCACAAGGGTCAGGTGTTCCTACACTCTTACAATCAGGGACACCATGCCACAATGCGACTATACTAACCCGATATAACACTATCAACACCACCATATATAGAGACCACATAGAGGTCAGACACAGCTCAGGTATAACCTACAACACTGCCATATAGAGACCACATAGAGGTCAGACACCAGCTCAGGTATAACCTACAACACTGCCATATAGAGACCACATATAAAGGTACTGACACACTGCTTAAGGTCAACCCCTAATCCACCATCATTACAATATAAAAAATAACCCTTGATGTCAGGGACTCACCAGAGACGTCTGAGTCAGTTCTCTTCTCTCATGAGTCGTTCCGATTCCCTCTTTCTTCTGCTCCGTTCCACACCGCCATGATGACTTGTCCCGGCCACAGCTCATCCCTGCAAGAAATTACACACAAAATATCTTAGAATCCTCAATTTTCCAGCATTTCTTTACCTATTCCCACCTCTGTACAAACTACCCAGTGGTGAGGAGAGCGGGTACAAAGCCTAGTATCCTAATGGTTTGGAGGGTGGGGAGAGGCCACAGGTAACTAGATAGGCCCTATTTAGGTAGGTAGACCCCTGCTGGATAAGTTGCTAGGCCAGCCCCAGGTAGGTTGGTGGGTACCTAGCCACAGGTGGGTAGGTAAATAGCCCCCAGGTAGATAAGCAGGGCCCAGTTATGCAAGTTGAAGCTACAGTTAGGTTGGTGGACCCCGTTAGTTAGGCTGTAGGTAGGTGTTGTGATCCCATTAGTTGGCTGGTTAGGTGGTTTCCCCCAGTAAGGTAAGTCTGTAGGTAGTTAGGGTCCCCTTATAAATAGGCGCAGCAGTTAGGGACCCCCCCTTTAGTACTACAGGTTAGGTCTCTTAGGCTTCTTACAGACAGTTAGGTCTCCTTTAGGTAGTATACAGAAGTTGGGGTCTCCTTTAGTAGTTACAGGAGTTAGGGCCCTCCTTTAGTAGTGTGCAGGAAGTGCAGGGCCCCCCTTTACTATGTGTAGTAGTCAGAGCCCCCTAGTGCTTATAGCCAGGGCCCCCCTTAGTCCAGGTCCCCTGTAGGTAGCCAAAGCCCCCCCTTGTAGTCAGGCCCCCATGTAGTAGCCAGATCACCCCTTGTAGTCAGGGCCCCCGTTTTTAGGTAGCCAGAACCCCCTTGTAAGTCAGGGCCCCCCTGTTAGTAGTCCAGGACCCCCCTTGTAGTCAGGGCCCCCCCTATAGTAGCTGGGCCCCCTCTGTAGGTAGCTCAGGCCCCCCTGTAGGTAGTCAGGGCCCCCTTAATTGCCAGAGTTCCCCTGTAGTAGCCAGTGGGCCCCCCTTGTAGTCGGGCCCCCATGTAGTAGTCAGGGCCCCCCTGTATAGCCAGGGTCCCCACTTTTAGGTAGCCAGGGCACCCCATGTTAGTAGCCAGGGCCCTCCCCCATAGTACCAGGCCCCCTTGCTAGGTTAGCTGGCCCCCCAGTAGTAGCCAGGCCCCCTGTGGTAGCCAGTGTCCCCCCCCCCTAGTAGCCAGGGCCCCCCTTCGCCAGTGTCCCCCCCCATTGTAGCCAGAGCCCCCCCCTTAGTAGCCAGAGCCCCCCCTTTTTGTAGCCAGTAGTCCCTCCCCCACCGCCATTAGGTCCCCCCCATAACCCAGGCCCCCCTATAGCCAGTGTCCCCCCATAGACCAGGCCCCCTTAGGCAGTGTCCCCCCCATAGTAGCCAGAGCCCCCCTTAGCCAGTGTCCCCCATATAGCCAGGCCCCCTTATCCAGTGTCCCCCCATAGGTAGCCAGCCCCCTTAGCCAGTTTTCCCCCCCCATAGCGCCAGGGCCCCCCCTTTAGTAGCCCCAGTAGTCCCCCCATATACCAGGCCCCCCTGTAGCCAGTGCCCCCTTTAGTAGCCAGGCTACCCCCCTATTAGCCAGTGCCCCCCCAATGTAGCCAGGCCCCCCTATAGTCCAGGCCCTCCTTAGCCATGTCCCCCCCCATAGTAGCCAGAGCCCCCCTTAGCCATGGTCCCCCCATAGTAGCCAGGGCCCCCCTTAGCCAGTGTCCCCCCATAGTAGCCAGGGCCCCCCTTAGCCAGTGTCCCCCCCATAGTAGCCAGGCCCCCCTTAGCCAGTGTCCCCCCATAGTAGCCAGAGCCCCCCTTAGCCAGTGTCCCCCCGCACATGTCTCAGCCCCCCCCCTTAGCCATTGTCCCCCCCATAGTAGCCAGAGCCCCCCTTAGCCATTGTCCCCCCCATAGTAGCCAGAGCCCCCTTAGCCAGTGTCCCCCCCATATAGCCAGAGGCCCCCCTTAGCCCATGTCCCCCCATAGTAGCCAGAGCCCCCCTTAGCCAGTGTCCCCCCCCCATAGTAGCCAGGGGCCCCCTTCAGCCAGTGTCCCCCCATATGTAGTGCCAGGCCCCCTTTAGCCATTGTCCCCCTATCGTACCTAGCCCCCCCCCCCCCCCTTAGCCAGTGTCCCCTACCCCCCCATAGTAGCCAGGCCCCCTTAGCCATGTCCCCCCATAGTAGCCAGGCCCCCCTTAGCCATTGTCCCCCCATAGTAGCCAGAGCCCCCCTTAGCCATGTCCCCCATAGTGCCGGCCCCCCTTAGCCATTGTCCCCCTCATATTAGCCAGGTCCCCCCCTTAACCAGTCTCCCCATAGTAGCCAGGCCCCCCTTAGCCAGTGTCCCCCCATAGTAGCCAGGGCCCCCCTTAGCCATGTCCCCCCATAGTAGCCAGGGCCCCCCTTAGCCAGTGTCCCCCCCATAGTAGCCAGAGCCCCCCTTAGCCATGTCCCCCTCCATAGTAGCCAGAGCCCCCCTTAGCCAGTGCCCCCCATAGAGCCAGAGCCCCCTTAGCCAGTGTCCCCCCCATGTAGCCAGGGCCCCCTTAGCCAGTGTCCCCACCCATTAGTAGCCAGAGCCCCCCTCAGCCATTGTCCCCCCCATAGTAGCCAGGGCCCCCCTTAGCCAGTGTCCCCCATAGTAGCCAGGGCCCCCCTTAGCCAGTGTCCCCCATAGTAGCCAGGGCCCCCCTTAGCCAGTCCCCCCATAGTCGCGGGGGCCCCCCTTAGCCAGTGTCCCCCCCATAGTAGCCAGGGCCCCCCTTAGCCAGTGTCCCCCCATAGTAGCCAGGGCCCCCTTAGCCATGTCCCCTCATAGTAGCCAGGGCCCCCCTTAACCAGTCTCCCCATAGTAGCCAGGTCCCCCATTAGCCAGTGTCCCCCCATAGTAGCCAGGGCCCCCCTTAGCCAGTGTCCCCCCCATAGTAGCCAGGTCCCCCCTTAGCCAGTGTCCCCCCCATAGTAGCCAGGGCCCCCTGTAGGTAGTTTAAAAAAAAAAAAAAACAAAAAACAATCAATCACTTACCTTGCTCCCGCTCCGGCTCCCGCTCCTGGACAGTCCTGGCCGCTCCGTGCTGCCGCCGGCTTCCGTACTGCCGCCCTGCATAGCGGCGCGGTGAAGTGACGTCACCCGCCCGCTTCTACGTCAGCAGTAGGGGCCGGCGCTGGCAGCTGAAGGCCTAATGCGTTCAGCCTGCCGGGAGATCAGCGGAGGCGCGTAGTGGCGCTGGCTCCCTGGACACACGCGCAGCCCCGGAGCCGGGGACATTAGTCCCCAACTCCGGGACGGTCTTCTGGCGCTCGGACGCAGGTCCCTGGCGTCCAGTGACCGGATGCGGACGGCCCCGGGGAGCGAGGCACTGCCTCCGGGGCCCCAGCGGCTCGGGGCCCACCGGGGGATTCCCCGGTCCCCCGGCGGCCCAGTCCGAGCCTGCATGGAGGTTTGGGCCAGATGGAGAAGAAAAGGAGAAGAGAACAACTCCCATCAGAGATGACGTCTCCTGTGAGTCACTGCTGTCAGGGGTCATTTTACTTCTGTGTTGAATCAGTGCTGTATTCATGTGATGGTGACCTGACTACTGGGGATGTGATTGGTGGGGTTGTAGGTTATGCTGGTGCTTATGTAGTGTCAGTGTGGGCTTGTCACTGATTGTAAAGCGCACACCTGACTCTGTGATGAGGGGTTTCTCTGCACCACTTTTTGTATGTAGGGGGCTCTCACACGGAGCGGTTTTGGTGCATTTTTTGATGCGTTTTTTTGTGCAGAAATGTACAGCATTAACTGCTCTGCCTTTCTGCACAAAAACACATCGAAAACACATAAAAAAAAGCACCAAAAGTGCTCCGTTTGAAAGCAGCTTTATAGTGTAGTTTATTTTAGAAAGTGGCGAGTTGCGAGAACAAGGGTATATTTTTAAGCAGATTTTGTATATGGGCTGGTGGGGGCTTTGTGCCAGTGCTGATTTTTATTCCCAGTCCGGCCCTGGTGGCAGCATCATGGTTTGGGCTTTTCTTCAGCGGGGACAGGGAAGATAGTTAAAATTGATGGGAAGATGGATGGAGCCAAATACAGGACCATTCTGGAAGAAAACCTGTTGGAGTCTGCAAAAGACCTGAGACTGAGACGGAGATTTATCTTCCAACAAGACAATGATCCCAAACATAAAGCAAAATCTACAATGGAAGGTTCACAAATAAACGTATCCAGGTGTTAGAACGGCCAAGTAACAGTCCAGACCCGAATCCAATCGAGAATCTGTGGAAAGAGCTGAAAACTGCTGTTCACAAACGCTCTCCATCCAACCTCACTGAGCTACAGCTGTTCACAAACGCTCTCCATCCAACCTCACTGAGCTCCAGCTGTTCACAAACCCTCTCCATCCAACCTCACTGAGCTCCAGCTGTTCACAAACGCTCTCCATCCAACCTCACTGAGCTCCAGCTGTTCACAAACGCTCTCCATCCAACCTCACTGAGCTCCAGCTGTTCACAAACGCTCTCCATCCAACCTCTCTGAGCTCCAGCTGTCACAAACGCTCTCCATCCAACCTCACTGAGCTCCAGCTGCTCACAAACGCTCTCCATCCAACCTCACTGAGCTCCAGCTGTTCACAAACGCTCTCCATCCAACCTCACTGTGCTCCAGTTGTGGCCAAGGAAGAATGAGTAAGAATTTCAGTCTCTCGATGACAAACTGATAGAGACATACCCCAAGTTACTTGCAGCTGTAATCGCAGCAAAAGGTGACGCTACAAAGTATTAACTTAAGGCGGCCGAATAATATTGCACGCCCCACTTTTCAGTTTTTTATTTATTACAAAAGTTTAAAAGATCCAATAAATTTCGTTCTACTTCACAATTGTGTCCCACTTGTTGTTGATTCTTCACCAAAGAATTAAAATTCTATATCTTTGTGTTTGAAGCCTGAAATGTGGCAAAAGGTTGAAACGTTCAATGGGGCCGAATACTTTCACAAGGCACTGTATGTAGCAGAGGCTACTGGCTGCAGCATTTTGGGGTTAAATGGCTGGGATCGGAGGTAGCTCTGCTCCTGGCCACTGCAGCAAGAACCTGAGAGCCCCAGATCTTCCAATGGCTGGTAAGACACCAGTTATATAAATGGCACATGTTAGGTGGGGGCCTGCTGCAGATGTTGGGGTCCAGGAGCTCAGGTTACCTTTCCTTGGTTAAACATAATGGATTGATGGTTTCTTCAGCCATACTTTGTTAGTATGTTACATTCCTAGTGGTGCAATGTATGACGTTTTTTTTACGACATACCACAATACTATAGTACCGTAATACTACAATGTAGCACAGTTGTGCTATTCCACTCATGGAAAAACCCATGTAGTATGTGTAAGTTTTTGTACATAAAACATATAGGGTTAATTGCCTGTCAGTAGGTCCAGGTCTTTATATTACATATTAGACTTCTTCTGTTGGCACGCTGACAGCCGCTGAGTGATTATCTTGTATTGTGAGAGGTCCGGCTGCGCCGGACTGCTGGGAAACAATCTGTCTCTCACTTCCAGAAATGGGTTTCTCTGCAGTGATATAAGATAGGAAGGTGCCACTAACACTATTAACCTGCAGATGGATTCCATTATGCTATGTACACATACGACAGAGATGACACTGTGCATTTCTCATCATGTGGAATTACTAGACTACCATGGAGACCCTCCATATCTATGCAATCTATCTAAAGTGCTTGTAAGATCTCTGGTCTATTCATTGTATGGTTTACAGGTATGTGATGATTTACAGACAAAGCAGAGCTTCGTATGTCATTTGCTACAGCTCAATAGAATGACACAAAAAGCAAATGTGCTCATGGGCCTCCAAGCAAAATTTAGCTATCACTTGCCATTTATAATACTAGAGTCTTTGTTCCCCTCCTCAGGCAGCTAGAGGGAAAAAAGTAATTTAGCTATGCAGCTGACAATAGGGCAAATTTACTAGGGTAACAAGGTAGAATCGATGTTTAAGGGTCAAAATTAAATTGCTACCTTTACACCCGCTATAAATTTGCCCCTGAAAATAAGGCATATTCACTAATGTAATAAGGTAGTATGGGATTTTAAGGTAGTATAGTAGGACCAAAGTGAAATTGATTTTCATGGGACAACACTGAAGACGTGACACTATGATACAATGTTAAGTAGTCAGTGTACAACTTGTATAACAGTGTCAATTTGGTGCACCCTCAAAATAACTCAACACACAGTCATCAATGTCTAAATTACTGGTAACAAAAGTGAGTGAAAATAGACAAATTGTGCCCAGTGTCATGTGACTTATTAGTGTAAGGCTATGTTCACACGGCTTAAAATGGGCCGTATTTCTGTCTGTAATTACGCGCTGAAGTGCGCACATTACGGCTGGAATATGGCCCAGTCATTACGGTAATCCACAGTTCTCGTAGAGAACTATGGATGACATCTCCTCTCCCTGCTCGGCGAATCCGCCGCGGGGAAGATAAGTGACATGTGAATTACCAGCGGCGTATATGTGCCGCTGGTAATGAAAGTCTATGGGCCGGCGAGGTGCCGGCCCCCCGCTCCCACCCCAGTCCACACGCCGTAATTGCGGGGCGTAATTACGCCCTGCAATTAAGCCGTGTGAACATAGCCTAATAAGGTCTCAGATGTGAATGGGGAGCAGGTGTGTTAAATTTAGTGTTATCACTCTCACGTTCTCTCATACCAATCACTGGAAATAAAACATGGCACCTCATGGCAAAGAACTGTCTGAGGATCTTAAAAAGATAATTTTTGCTCTACATAAAGAAGGCCTCGGCTGAAACTGAGCTAAAGCACGGTGGCTAAGACCATACAGCATTTTAACAAGACAGGTTTCACTCAGAACAGGCCTCGCTACATCAAATAGGTCTGCATGACTGTCGTCCCAGAAAGAAGCCTCTTCTAAAGAAGGAAGCCTGCAAACCGTTTACTGAAGACAAGCAGACTAAGAACTTAGATTACTGGAAACATGTCCTTTGGTCTGATGAGACCAAGATAGACTTATTAGTTTAAGTGGTGTCAAGTGTGTGGGACAACAACTATGTGAGGAGCACAAAGACAAGTGTGTCTTGCCTACAGTCAAGCATGCTGGTGGGAGTATAATGGTTTGGGGCTGCATGAGTGCTGCTGTCTGTGGGGAGCTACAGTTCATTGAGGGAACCATGAATGCCAATATGTACTGTAACATACTGAAGCAGAGCACGATCCCCTCCCTTCTGAACCGCAGGACAGTATTCCAACATAACGACCCCAAACACTCCAACAAAATTACCACTACCTTGCTGAGGGTGGAGGTGCTGGACTGTCCAAGCATGTCTCTAGACCTAAACCCTATTGAGCATCTGTGCATCTGTATCTGAGCATCTGTACTGAAACGGAGGGTGGAGGAGCGCAAGGTGTCTAACATCTCCCAGCTCCGTGATGTCGTCATGGAGGAGTGGAAGAGGATTCCAGTGGCTGCAACCTCTGAGGCTCTAGTGACCTCCATGCCCAAGAGAGTTAAGGCAGTGCTGGAAAATAACGGTGGTCACACAAAATATTGACACTTTGGGCACAATTTGTTAATTTTCACTCAGCGGTGTTCTCAGGTTTGTTGCCAGCGTTTTAGACATTGATGACTGTGTGTTGAATTACTTTGAGGGCACAGCAAATTTACACTCTTATACAAGCTGTACACTGACTACTTTACATTGTATTAAAGTGTCATATCTTCATTGTGTTCCCATGAAAAGATATAATACAATATGTGAGCGGTGTATATATCATGCATGTGTGTATATATATATATATATATATATATATATATATATATATATATATATATATATATATATATATATATGTAGTAATTAAACATATGTCTCACTGACATCCTGTGTCGTCCTGGGCATCACGCTTAGCTCTTGGGATCGTCGTCCTTGGTAGAATGGTTAGCGGCACACCACCATATGTCACTCTGACACCAGAGCAATAGTTTAATACTGGCTTCAGCCAGCTTTTTAACTCAGGCACAGTTATAGGAAACAAATAAAAACAACATAAACAAAGCCCTCAGCCATTTAGCCACTAAATACACCATATAGATCCTGTCGTCATATCGTCCAGACCCACAAAACATTTTCTCTCCTTTTACCCAGTCTCCTACTGGATTTTGGCTTCTCTTAAGCATCTGGGTCTAGAGCCTTTCTTCAGCTCCACTACCGTTCCACCTGCCCGGTAACGAACCATGCCCCCGATTACCTGAGTATCAGGCTTATAATAGACCTCCAGAAACTACCAAAAGCCTGTCCTGGAATGCGGGAACAGCCACCCACCCAATGCTATAGCTGTTCTGGGAAAAGCCAACCCATAATAGCTGGGTATCCGCCCTACTAGGTACACGTATCAGAAACCTACTGCTACTGACACAAAATAGCTCGCTACCCTCATCGATACCTGCAACAGGTATCCTGCTGTGCTCCACCTAGTGGCAGAAAAATGTGACCGCCTAAAGTTGCTCTGCCATAAATATATATATATATATATATATATATATATATATATATATATATAATTATATAATATATATATATATGCACCACATATATAGTTCAGTCATTCTGGAACAAGAACTCTGCCCTCAAATTGATTCATTTTCTATTCCAGTCCTGGGATTGGGCATCCATATATGCAAGCAAAGGAAATGTCAAGTCAGCCCCAGCATAAGTTTCGCCTTTGCCTGCTCCTCTTTTTTACATCTTAATCTAACATATTTTAGATAACACTGGAAATGTCGCTCTTTAGTACAATCCTTTTAGTTGTTCAAGCTATACTTACATGAATCAATATGCTGAAATATGTAAGCTGTGGTCTGCAGGTATATCTGCTATACATACTGTACCCACAGCAATACAGCCCCCAAAAATTAAATGACAAATTCAGCTCTGCTACATCTATATATTTTTGGTGTCACAAGGTGAGGACACCGTGGCCCCATCTTGTATTATATTGTGTATAGAGATGAAACATCAGGTACTGTAGCAGCAGCTTCTGCTATGGAATGCACTGATCTGGCTGCCAGCCGCTGGGTAAAGTCAGATTTATGTCATCTGCAGAGAATAGACGAAAATAGCCCAGAACCGCACCCTGCAGAACAGCTTGGCTCAGCAGCCAGCGTTCTGTTCCAGGACTGCAAGACTCCGCAGCATGGGATGGTTTGCAATACTGTACAGCATGCTGACATAGAGGTTACTGTATGGCGGTGCTTACACAGTGTTCTGCAGATTGCTGACCTGCCCTATGACAATGTGCTGTAGACAAGGTGAAATGTTACACAGTGACCTGATTCAAAGGGGAGTCCCACTAGGAGAAGCACTCTCAATGTGCCTTATGCCTTTTTAATCCATAGAACCAAAAAGAATCAGAACATCTATCCTAAAAAAAGTATACCTTTGATTTAAAGGGCACCTGTCACATTGAACATGCCATCTGATCCTCAGGCAGCATGTTATGGAGCAGGAGGAGCTGAGCAGATTGTTATATAGTTTTGATTGGGAATAATCAGCAGAACTTTATTTATTTAGTTTACCACTTATTCTGGGTTTAGTGGGCGGTCTTATCCGTGATTATTACCTTTCATTGTATGAGTGTATATACACAGATAGCTGTCAATCACTGATAAGACCGCCCGTTGGACTTCATTACCCAGAATAAACAGGGATTTATGAATGTTAGGAATCAAATACAAGTTCGACTGAATCTTTCCCACAAAGCTATATATCATCAATGTGTTCAGCACCTCCGGTTCTGTAACAGGCTGCCTGCAGATTAGATGGCAGGTTCAATATCACAGGTTTCTTAAAGAAAAACCATCATCTTTAGCAGCCAATCTTTATCACATTGACTGTGAATATTGATGCAGTCTTATCAGTTGTCCAATCCTTCACCCACTAACCTCATTGATGACTGCATATCATAGACAACATTTTAAAGTATTGCCAAAACTGGCTATGGTGCACAAAGGAGAAAATGGATAAGAAAGACACATTAGCTTTTTTTACCAAAACAGCACCACATCTATCCATGGGTTGTCTCTGGTAATGTAGCTCAGCCCCATGAAATTTAATACCGCACACAATGTGTGGAGCTGTCTTTTGAGAAAAGTATTCACTTTTTTTTTTTATTATGTAGACTCTTTTAAAGGGAGCCTTTCACCATGAAACTATTATCTAGTCTACTGGCATCAGGTTATAGAGCTGAGCAGATTAATATATATTTTTATAGGTTTTATTGGAAAGGATTCAGTGTAACCTTCAACTTATTGATTGAAATCCTTGCTCTTTCTATGCTCAGGAGTCCTGTGGGCAGTGTCACTCAGTGACTGACAGCCTGTATGAGCATGCATAGGGGAGCTGTCAGTCACTTGTGAGTACCACCCACTGGACTTCTAAGCACAGAAAGAGCCGAGATTTACCCCAATAAATTACTAGTTATACGGCATAACTTCCAATAGAAGTATATATCAATTTAATGTCTCCTGCTCTATAACATGCTGCTTGTTTAATATAACAGGCTCCCTATCAGAAAAATAATATATAAAAGGACCCAACTACAATGTTTTGTATGTACTGTCTGAATAAACAATAAGTGACCACTAACTTTTTCACTTTGCTTAAATTAATAGTACAAGTACATATAAATAACTTTGTGATATATTTTATGTTAAAGGGAATGTGTTATCAAAAAATGACTTATTGTTTAACTCACATTTTTATGTTAAACACATTTTTAGAAATTTTTGGTTATTTTTTTTTTTAATTTTCCAGATCATTTTCAATATTTTTTTTTATAATGAAGTCCTGCAGTTCTCACTTTGGCCACTAAGCCTAATAATCGTCTGACACTTCCTGTTCTGTTTAGAGAGCTTTTCAGCAGTGTGCTCATTATCAGTAAAAGCAGGGTCAAGCTGAAAGGAGACACCATTGTGTACAGATAACACAGAATCCACCAGTCACAAGAGGAGATGTCTCAGCTCCCCCCTCCCCTCCCTCAATTCACAGTGAAAACTATCCTATAGACGTCTATGGGACAGAATCTGTCTTAAGAATCCTATGTGCATGAAGCTGCTGTAAAGTATCTCTCTGACTGCTGTTAAAGCCGTGCAAACAAGAATGTCTCCCCCACAATCATATATAGACGGCCGAATAGAGAAATCAACAATCAGTAAATAAAAACGACTGAGAGGAAAAGAATCTGGATCAGGGGCTTGATTTAATAAGTAAAAAAAAAAATTGGCGACATATTCCCTTTAAGAAAAATGCCTCTTGCTCCACTTATTTCACTTCGTTCCTCTTCTCTTCCTCCTAAATTAATCATTCACTCTGAAAAATCTACTATCAGTCGGTTCTAAAGGAGGAGACAGACTGTTAGCTGACTGAGGAATCAGTTTACATGTTGCCCACTGCTGTTTAAGGAGAGGGGAAGACACGCAGGTGAATGCTGAAAGCTCTAGTAAGTGATCCATCTCATTCCAGTGATTTATTCACAGCTTATACTGCTCAGTGCTGCTCTATAATGTCCTCCATGCTGCTGCTTCTAGGGTTTTTCTATGGTTATATAAGGGGGAAGGATCTCCTTGTGTGTCTAGGGTATGGGAGACATCATAGCAGCCAGTCTCCACCCACTAGCTCACCAACAGCGGAAAATTATAGATGGAGCCTGCAAAAACTGCTGAAAAGTGGCATCTACTAATTATTTTATGTCTAGATATAGAGCTGTTCCTTATGTGCTCACAGATGATAGCTTATTACAAGCTTTTGACTGACTGCCATCTCAAGAATTTTCTCAAATATACCCGTGAGATCTTGGGGGCTGAAAGGTATTTTACCACAAAGGCATTTGATACCTGGTTTGTCCTGCTTCAGCTTTTAGTGTGTTTGAACTGCATATCATGTGATCCAGCAGGCTGACAACACCATGCCTATCCACACAGTGTGCGCACTCTAGTCAAGCAAAGGTCTGTTTATGTAAAGAGCTGTGAGTAACTACAATGCAGCTGAGTGGTTAGCACTTCTGCTTGTCAGTATAAGGATCCTAGGTTCAAATCCCTACAGGAATCAAACTTGTGGACTGAGGTTTCTTTTTATTCATTTGCACTGTTTGTCCTCTGTACTAAGGCAGATGATGGGAGTAGCATGACGGCGAGCTGTTCACTACCTATCACTGAGGTAGAAGCTAAAACAAAAATGGTGCAGAATTTTTAAAAACGATGCATGCCGAAAATATTTATTATTTAAATTTCAAGTTTTCCACATCAATTTTACTTTGTGATAAAACGTTTTTAAATCTACAGACAATACTTTAAAATACAGCAATAAATTGTAGTAAACGGCCAACCCTGCTTTGCGACATCTGGTGACAATTCAGCAATGCTACATCTGTAATACCGCCAGCTGTTGACACAGTGAGCAATTGGGTAAATGTGTAGTGCCTGCTGATAGGCCCTGCAAGATCCTCTTTTTCATATGCTAAGTGGTAGACCCCTGCCTGAAGGTGTCAAGGAAGCACATTACAATGTGGTCCACTGATAGCTTTTGATACTCAGCCTCTGTCCTAGGATATTGCATAACAGTTTGCTCGGTTGGAGGCTCATTGAGAAATGTACAGCAGTCAAATCACAATGGCCTCAGGATACAATATTTTCAGCATACAATGTTCTTTTCTGGGACATTGTATGTTGAGTGTGGTTTCAAGATATA
The DNA here is from genome assembly GCA_025379985.1 of Phyllomedusa bahiana. Lineage (NCBI taxonomy): Eukaryota > Metazoa > Chordata > Amphibia > Anura > Hylidae > Phyllomedusa > Phyllomedusa bahiana. Next base: position 31,563 of record JAODAL010031070.1, on the reverse strand, counting down.
ATGCAGCCAACCAATTATCATGAACATCTAGTAAACCTCTTTATTAGTGCGGTGCATGCAGTGATTGGTGGTCTAGTAGCGCCTCTCTACAGTACAATGCGGTACTACATGTCCTGTACTGCTCTTAGATGTATTACTGCAGTGCATGCAGTGAATGGTGGTCTAGTAACCTCTCTACAGTACAGTGCGGTACTACATGTCCTGTACTGCTCTTATATGTATTAGTGAGGTGCATGCAGTGATTGGTGGTCTACAGAGCCTCTATACAGTACAGTGTGGTACTACATGTCCTGTACTGCTCTTACATGTGCCAATATGAGCGGCTCCTTTGGGCCCCATTTTTTCCTTTTCTCGTACATTGTGTATAAAGTACATGACCCAAAGAAGCTCCTGTGCTCAATATAGAAAGTGATTTCCAGCAGCTCTTTCTTATGTTATATGTAAGGATGCGCTTTATCTGGATAATTATCTGCTTCACCTTTTTAATCTTAATTTTGCATTATGATGGGGGTCAAATTTTGGGTTCTCAAAGTAAATTCCCACTTTTCCATAGAGTTATGGTTTTAACATACAGTGGTCATCCCAGAGCCAATTAACATTGTATGTTGAGGGACCACTGTACATATACATATATATATATATATATATAATTTTATATATATATATAATATATATATATATATTTTAATATATTATATATATATAGAGAGAGAGATCTAGATATATATAGATATATATAAATATAAAAAGTCCACGGCACTCCTCAAAGGATTCAAGCAAGACAGAGTACTTTATTCCTCCATACTTAATAAATGCAACGTTTCAGCTCCCTCACAGAGCCTTTGTCAAGCAATGTTACAAGTGATCATGGGAAATATATATATAGTGATCAATTATTACCAACAAACAATCATTAAGAAAAACAACATTCATATCACATTACAACCATGTTAATACAAAGTGATACATAAAACATCAAGTGTCAGTGAAAAGTGCCGATCATGTAATGAAAACAAAACATACATCACAGCAATTACAAAGTTGTTACAGACACAATGAGATAATTACAAAAACATAAGGAGGCAGGGAACATAATTAGACTCACAACACCTTACTAGCTGTGTATCTCCGAACAACGGCGTCCTTAGGAGTGTAATGCGCATGCCCAGCACTTCACTCTGGATTGGTCAAAAGTATCCAAGGTTACAAGACGCTGCTACTTCCCAGACCCAAGCGCTCTTGCGCAGTATAGTCATAGATATCACTTTTCACTGACACTTGATGTTTTATGTATCACTTTGTATTAACATGGTTGTAATGTGATATGACTGTTGTTTTTCCTTAATGATTGTTTGTTGGTAATAATTGATCACTATATATATATTTCCCATGATCACTTGTAACAATGCTTGACAAAGGCTCTGTGAGGGAGCTGAAACGTTGCATTTATTAATCACGGAGGAATAAAAGTACTCTGTTTTGCTTGAATCCTTTGAGGAGTGCCGTGGACTTTTTCTATTTATATTTCTGGAAGCTCATATATCGGAGCGGTTGCTGGAGGCACCCATTTTTCTATAATTTTTCTATATGGTGGATTGATTCCAGGAGTGCTGCTTTTGTTCCTTTTATATATATAGATATATATATATATCCACTTAAACAACACAATGTAACTCCAAGTCAATCACACTTCTGTGAAATCAACCTGTTAAGTTATAAATCAACACTGATTGTGAGTCAATTTCTCCTGCTGCTGTGTCAAATGGAACAGACAACAAGTAGAGAGGATAGGCAATTAGCAAGACAACCCCTATAAAGCAGTGGTTCTGCAGGTGGTGACCACAGACCATTTCTCTGTTCTCATCCTTTTGTTTTGTTCACACTTGCATTTTGTCATTGCTCTCGCCCCTAGAGGTAGCATGAGGCAGTGTCTACAACCCACAGAAGTTGCTTTGGTAGTGCAGCTCATGCAGGATGATACATCAATGTGAGCTGTGGCAAGAAGGTTAGCTGTGTCTGTCACCACAGTGTCCAGAGCATGAAGCAGATACCAGGAGACAGGCCAGTACACCAGGAGATGTGGAGGGGCCATAGGAGGGCAACAACCCAGCAGCAGGACCGCTACCTCCTCCTTTGTGCAAGAAGAACAGGAGAAGCAGTGTCAGAGCCCTGCAAAATGACCTCCAGCAGCCACTAATATCCATGTGTCTGCTCAAACTGTCAGAAACAGACTCCATGAGGGTGGTATGAGGGTCCAACATCCAAGTCAGTGTTGTGCTTACACCCCAACACCGGACAGGGCAATTGGCATTTGTAAGAAAACACCAAGATTGGCAGATTCGTCATTGGCGCCCTGTGCTCTTCATGGGTGAGAACAGGTTCACACTGTGCATATAAGACAGACGTGACAGAGTCTGGAGACGCCATGGAGAACGTTCTGCTGCCTGCAACATCCTCCAGCATGACTGGTTTGGCAGTGAGTCAGTAATAGTATGAGGGGGGCATTTCTTCGGGGGCTGCATAACCCTCCATGTGCTGCCAGAGGTACAATGACTGCCATTAGGTACTGGGATGAGATCATCAGACCCAATGCAAGTGCAGTGGGCCCTGGTTTCCTTCTCATGCATGACAATGCAAGGCCTCGTGTGGCTGAAGTGTGTCAGCCATTCCTGCATGATGAAGACATTGATACTGTGGACTGGCCTGCTCATTCCCCAGACGTGAATCCAATCAAGCACATCTGGGGCATCATGTCTTGTTCCATCCACCAATGTCACGTCGCACCACAGACTGTCCAGGAGATGACTAATGCTTTAAGCCAGGTCTGGGAGGAGATCCCTCAGGAGAACATCCTCCACCTCATCAAGAGCATGCCCAGGCATTGTAGGGATGTGGAGGCCACACACACAACTGAGCCTCATTTCCTTGACTTGAGGTATTTCCATTGAAGCTGGATCAGTCTGAAATTTGATTTTAGACTTTAATTTTGATTATCATTCCAAATCCAGACTCCATGAGGTTTTCATTTTGATTTTCATTGATCATCAAGATGTGGGATTTAAGTGTTCCCTTTATTTTCTGAGCAGTATATATATGTTGGAAGTCATATATAATTTAAAATTACATATAAAATTTTGCTCTTCTTTACCTGTAGTAGGCCTGGATAAAAATAAGACTAGACTGGCAATGACATGAAAGCATGATGGGTTGATCTTTTTCTGCACTGGGATTGGGAGGTTACAGTTTTCTTCACAATTATCAGGTCCTGCTGATAACACAGCTTTCTTTACACCTCTCAGGTCCTTTGTGAGCCTGAAAGAGAACTGTCAAGCAATCCTCACTGCCAAACTATCAGAGGCCATAGAGGGAAATAAAGCAGGAAGTCTTCTATATAGAGGAACTTTTAAAAAGTATATAAAAAAAACACCCATTGTTTTTAAATCACGTGTAATAGTCACTAAAAGCTCGTCAATATGTGCATTTTTTTAAAATAGTAGTGTCCCTTTAAGTTACATCACTAAACCAGTCCCTGTGATGTCCCTACTCCAAGCCCTGATCTCTAGAATAGTTTCTTACCTATTTCATATTACATTATTATTGTGTTCTAGTTAAACCCTGTTATGTGTTTTTTTAGAATCCTATACTTTCTCCTTTCTATGAACGGTTTGGTGGCCATAAAACACCCTAATGTTCTGTGAAATATCTGCTCTAGCTTCCATGTTTTCTTAAAACAGAACAGACTGGAGCTGTGCACCCGCAGCAGGAGCAGCCTGACGATGGTTCATAGAAATGATGAAATGCTGCAAATCTCCCATTCAGTCCAGCACTCGTTTTAATCTAGAAAATGCAGGAACTTTTTCCACTTGTGTGTGCGGTGGCAGCCGGTCACCATGATGCCATTACTCTGCCTCTGCGGCATGATATAAATGGCCTCTGGAGATCCGATTTGTTTTTTTTTCCTGGCTCTATTTAATCAAACCCATTTATGTCTCACAAAACCACACGCCAAGAATATCAATATGATTATGACTGAGCAAACAAGATCCTGTAACCTTGAGAGCAAGCAAAGTTTTCCCGACTGATTGAAATTCCTTTCACTTATTAATAGTTTCCACATTACTTTTACATGCAAATCTTTTTAAATGGTAATCCAGAGGATTTCAAAGCAAGCCCCTGCCGAACCAGGAGCACTCCTGAAGTACTATGAAGACCCTGGAAATGCTCATTTTTAGGAAGGGTTTACATAAACCTTCCCCTTTTGTGTTCCAGTTTCTAGGAGACTACCAAAGAAACCAGAAGAGTTCGAAAGTATGCTAGAAGATTTTAAACTCAGCCCCCGCAGTTCTATATGTTAATATTAGGATGCACATATATAATATTTTCCATAACATCGTAACAATCTGCTAAGAGTGACAACTACAGCTCCCTGTAATAGTTCACTGTATATCAGTAACAGCAAGGGTGCCTCTTCACAATGACGGCCATAGTTCCCCATAATAGTGCTCCAATAACAGCAACAGCGCCTCTTCACAGTGACGGCCATAGTTCCCCATAATAGGGCTCCTATAACAGCAACAGCGCCTCTTCACAGTGACGGCCACAGTTTCCCATAATAGTGCTCCTATAACAGCAACAGCGCCTCTTCACAGTGACGGCCATAGTTCCCGATAATAGTGCTCCTATAACAGCAATAGTGCCTCTTCACAGTAATGGCCACAGTTCCCCATAATAGTGCTCCTATAACAGCAATAGCGCCTCTTCACAGTGACGGCCATAGTTCCCCATAATAGTGCTCCTATAACAGCAACAGCGCCTCTTCACAGTGACGGCCATAGTTCACGATAATATAGCTCCTAAAACAGCAAGAGTGCCTCTTCACAGCATTGGCCACAGTTCCCCATCATACTGCTCCTTTAACCGCGCCTCTTCACAGTGACGGCCATAGTTCCCCATAATAGTGCTCCAATAACAGCAACAGCGCCTCTTCACAGTGACGGCCATAGTTCCCCATAATAGGGCTCCTATAACAGCAACAGCGCCTCTTCACAGTGACGGCCACAGTTTCCCATAATAGTGCTCCTATAACAGCAACAGCGCCTCTTCACAGTGACGGCCATAGTTCCCGATAATAGTGCTCCTATAACAGCAATAGTGCCTCTTCACAGTAAGGGCCACAGTTCCCCATAATAGTGCTCCTATAACAGCAATAGCGCCTCTTCACAGTGACGGCCATAGTTCCCCATAATAGTGCTCCTATAACAGCAACAGCGCCTCTTCACAGTGACGGCCATAGTTCCCGATAATAGTGCTCCTATAACAGCAATAGTGCCTCTTCACAGTAATGGCCACAGTTCCCCATAATAGTGCTCCTATAACAGCAATAGTGCCTCTTCACAGTGACGGCCATAGCTCTCCATAATAGTGCTCCTAATAACAGCAATAGCGCCTCTTCACAGTGACGGCCATAGTTCCCCATAATAGTGCTCCTATAACAGCAACAGCGCCTCTTCACAGTGACGGCCATGTTCCCGATAATATGTCTATAACAGCAATAGTGCCTCTTCACAGTAATGGCCACAGTTCCCCATAATAGTGCTCCTATAACAGCAATAGTGCCTCGTCACAGTGACGGCCATAGCTCTCCATATTAGGGCTCCTATAACAGCAATAGTGCCTCTTCACAGTAATGGCCACAGTTCCCCATAATAGTGGTCCTAGAACAGCAATAGTGCGTCTTAACAGTGACGGCCATAGCTCTCCATAATAGGGCTCCTATAACAGCAACAGCAATAGCTTTATACTGATATAATTATGTCGTAACTTCACATTCCACTTCGTGACTTTTTTTTCAAAAATATTTCTTTTTAATATGCAAACTTTAAAACATATTCAGTTAACTTGCAGTATCATATTTCCATCTTAAATGTATCGATAATAAACCTGTAATCCAAAGCTCAGTCTCTGAGTCTCAAGTCCCGGCGTTATCGCCTATGTTGTGGCGCTGTTCAGCTTCTCAATGCAGAGTAACCATCCTGTTAGCTGCCAAATACATTGTGTCCATCTCACCACGTTTCGGGGGAAGACACGCCCCCTTTCTCAAGCGTAACAAGGATCTTTGACTAGTGGTTTATATAGTGTCACTCGAACTACTGAATATCAAAAATACATTAAAACACCATATTGCAAACTTACAATTACAGTTACAACAGTGATATACAAACACGTTATCTATAATCTTTATACATACTTATCCACATTAACAACAATACTACCTGTATACCCTCAGAAAAACAAATGTAAACTAATAGATAAATTAGCAGAGAGAGGTTATTCGAGAGAGGAAGTATCTAAAATTGGAGATGATGTAGGGCGTATGACCAGAAGTGAAGTACGAAATCATAGGATATTGAAAGATGATCAAAGATTGGGGCATATGTCAGTTTATGACGTACATGCCGGATTAATTAAAAAGACAATATTGAAATACTGGTATATTTTACAAAATGATCCCAAATATGGTCACCTGTTCTACGAACATCCAAAGTTTATATACAAAAAAGGGAAAACAATCAGTAATTATATTGTCTACTCGGATTTGAGGAAGAGAGAAAAAACACAACAACAGTTCTTAAATACACAGAAGAGAGGCATATTTCCGTGCCTCTCATATCAAAACTGTAATGGGCCTTTTGCTCCTGAAAGAGGTTGCAGCACAGCCAAACAGCATTGGGAAAAAGGTTTAAAGCTGAGTATTTTCAGCGAGTCTGCGAGTGTGTCTTCTACTTTATAAGTGTGTGTCTTTTTTTTAAGTGTGGGACTTAAGATTGAGGGACTTTAGAGGGGACAGTATTGTACTGCTTATTATAATTGTATTCGTAAATCTTTTTGGTAACATCCCCATGAGTTCCATGTTTGACAATGCTGTCCAGTGCACAACCTGTGCAATGTATGCCATCCTTGAGCAACAGTTCGAGGGTCCATACTGCTGTGCAAGATGTGTGCACACTGCACATTTAGAAGCCCGGATCCTGGATCTAAATGAGCAAGTGGCGACACTGAGATCCATTGCCAACTTGGAAGCGAGCCGGCTGCCCACTGAGCAATCACTCGCAGGTGTAGATGCTGGGGAGGGTGGTAGCATGGAGGTGCAGGAACATGAGGCAGCTAGATGGGTAACAGTAAGAAAGAAGGGTAGAGGGAAGAGTGTCAGGGAGGCTAGTCCTGATCTGGTACACCCCAACAAATTTGCAAGATTGGCAGATGAGGGGGATATCAGCTCAGAAATAGCATTGCTGCAGCAAGACACTACCCCTGTCTGCTCCAGTAAGATGGGGAATAGGAGTGCAGGTCAGGCTAGACAGGTGCTAGTAGTTGGGGACTCAATTATTAGGGGCACAGACAGGGCAATCTGCCACAAAGACCGGGATCGTCGAACAGTGTGTTGTTTACCTGGGGCCCGGGTTCGACATATCGCGGATCGGGTTGACAGATTGCTGGGTGGGGCTGGTGAGAATCCAGCTGTCATGGTCCACATTGGCACCAATGACAAAGTTAGAGGTAGGTGGAGTGTCCTTAAAAATGATTTCAGGGACTTAGGCCAAAAGCTCAGGGCAAGGACCTCCAGGGTAATATTTTCAGAAATATTACCTGTTCCACGGGCCACACCAGAGAGGCAGCGGGAGATTAGAGAGGTGAATAAGTGGCTCAAAAATTGGTGTAGGAAAGAGGGATTTGGGTTTTTGGAGAACTGGGCTGACTTCTGTATTGGCTACAGACTCTATGCTAGGGATGGGCTGCACCTAAATGGGGAGGGTGCAGCTGTATTGGGGGACAAAATGGCCAGGAAGTTGGAGGAATATTTAAACTAGGGACTGGGGGGAGGGTAACTACACATATAGCATGCAAGATAGTGAAGATAGAGAGCTGGGAATTAGGAATAAAACAGGGGGTGGTGTGGAGGGAGGGGGTGTAGCAGTAGTGATAAAAATTAGTGAGAAAGGAATAAAAACTGAAAAATCTCCAAATTGCATGCTAACCAATGCCAGGAGTCTGACCAACAAAATAAATGAACTAGAATTACTAATAGCTGAAGAAAAATATGACATAGTGGGGATAACTGAGACGTGGCCGCACGAGAGCTATGACTGGGTGGTTACCTTGCAGGGTTACAGTCCATTTAGAAAGGATCGTACAGACCGGAAGGGGGGAGGTGTCTGTCTCTATGTAAAATCCTGTCTAAAGCTAACACTGCGGGAAGATATAGGTACAGGTAATGAACATGTGGAATCATTATGGGTAAATATACATGGGGGTAACAATAACAATATAATACTAATAGGGGTCTGCTATAGGCCCCCAAATATAACAGAACCCATGGAAGATGTACTCCTCAGGCAAATAGATGAGGCAGCTAATCAGAATGAGGTTATTATTATGGGCGATTAACTACCCAGACATAAATTGGGAATCTGAAACACATGGATTGCACAGTAGAATATCGATCTTTGCAGACGATACTAAGCTCTGTAAAGTAATCAACACAATAGAGGATAATGTGTTATTACAAATGGATCTGGGAAAATTGGAGGCCTAGGCAGAGAAATGGCAGATGAGGTTTAACACTGACAAATGCAATGTTATGCACATGGGGAGGAAAAATCCATTCCATGATTACATGTTAAATGGAAAAAGGCTGTGTAAAAGTGACATGGAGAAGGACTTGGGAATCCTGGTGGACAGTAAACTTAATTGTAGCAGCAAGTGTCATGCAACAGCTGCAAAGGCAAATAGGATCATGGGGTGTGTTAAAAGGGGCATAGATGCACTCAATGAGAACATTATTCTCCCATTATACAAATCACTGGTTCGAGCACACATGGAATAGTGTGCACAGTTTTGGGCACCAGTGCACAGGAAAGACATCGTAGAGCTTGAACAGGTCCAAAGGCAGCAACAAAAATAATAAAAGGACTGGGTGGACTACAATACCGAGAAAGAGTAGCAAGATTAGGGTTATTTAGTTTAGAGAAAAGATGGCTTTGGGGGGACATAAGACATATGTTTAAATACATCAAGGGTCAATATAGAGATCTCTCCCATCTTGAGGAACGAAAGTTTCTACATAAACATAGAAAGGGATTCTTTACTGTTAGAGCAGTGAGACTGTGGAACTCTATGTCAGAGGAACTTGTCATGGTGAATTCTATAACAGAGTTCAATAAGGGTGTGGATGCATTTCTGGAGTGTAATAATATAGCAAGTTATATTGTCTAGGATTCTGGAGAGGGGTCTGGATACATTTCTAGATATAATAATATAACAAGTTACAGTGACCAGGATTCTGGAGAAGGGTCATTGATCTAGGGATTTTTCTGATTGCCAGATTGGAGTCGGGAAGGAATTTTTTCCCTAAAATGAGGACAATTGGCTCCTGCCTCATGGGGGTTTTTGCCTTCCTCTGGATCAACACTTTAGCACAACAGGCTGAACTGGATGGACGTCTGTATTTTTTTAGCCCTACAAACTATGTAACTATGTTTTTGGTGAGATTGGAACCCAGGGCCTCAATGCTTCAACCACGTGCCAACCACTGAGCCACTGTACTGGCCATTATTACCATACTGTACACCATTGCTCCCTAGAGACCAGGGATTGAGAGGAGAGATGCATAAGCAGCCTTATATATGTGTATAGTATATAGTGTTATTATCCTGCCTAATCTAGGCTAGAGACTGCAGAAAACTAGAGCTGTCATTTAGAGCCATATCCTTTAATGATAATGAAATGACAGCTCATTCTGTCCCAGTCTACACAGCATAGATGACAAATAACTACAAAAAGAGGAAGCCGATGGCTGGTGCGACGTGTGAAAACTTTAATACATTCAGATTAAAAAAAAAACAACAAAAAAAAACTCAATTTAAAAAAATATATATTTAAAAAGAAAAATGATTGAAATAATATGATATTTTCTGAGGATATATTCCCTTTAACTATAAAACCAGGTACACAAATGGTACAGTTACCACCCACAATCATTTTTTTTTTTTTTACAAAGCCAAATGACAAGCTCATTATAAGACCTCCTTTCTCCTACTGGAAATGATCCCCATTAAAAATCTGAAAAATACTAGTAATGTGGTTTAAAAAAGGAAAAGAGACAATATGGGACATTTCCGTCAAATTCATAACTGTCCTTACTTTACTTTTGTCCTAGACTTCACTGACCTACATACATTTGCTGCAACGCAAGGGGAAACTGAGGAAGCTGTGGAGAAGGTAACACAGGGAATTTGTTGGGGTAACCCTGTAAGGACACGGCCTATTTTGGCCTTTAGGAGGCAGAATTTTTTTTTTAATTTGGAGTTTATTTTATCAAGAGCTATAACTTTTTTCATTTTCCATCAACTTCGGCGTATGAGGGTTTGATATTTGTGTTACAAGTTTTAGTTTATATAGCACCAATCTGGGGAGCATACAGTATATTGAAAAACATTCGGTTTTTTGGGAGGTATAAATAACAGCACTGAACAGTGTGGTATAAGTGACAGCACAGATCAGCAGAGATACAACAAGAAATTTATAAATATATTTATATTGTTCAAGTTAATTTTTTTCAGTGTTGCCATATTCTGAGACACGTTTTTATTTTCTGTTTATAGAGCTCTGGGAATGTTCTTCATCTATTTTTCTACAGTGTTCACTGAGCCGGATCAATGATGTGATAATTTTGTAGTGTATGTTGCTGCGGAGGTGGAGATACCAATTATGTGGACTTTATTGCTTTATACTTTTTGACTTTGTAAAGCATTTTTAAAAGGGAAAAGAGCTTTTTGTGTTTTTTGCTTTTTTGGGAATATTTGTAAACATTTTTCAGACTTTTTTTTTTTTTGCTCAACCACACTACAGGACTTGACTACAATTCTCACACAAAGTTAGGGATATTTGGTTGACATTTTAGGATGAACGTAAAATTTCTTGAAGATTTTTTAAATGAACTGAGACCATCTCGTTAGATGCACAGGTCCAACTGTTCAATGTTTCAGTACTTTTTGCACAACTTGCTGATCTCTAGCAAGAGGTAAAATGGCAAAATTCACAACAAATGTTTGATCCCTGAATAACCCAATACATTTTGAATTGGGATTTAAACAGTCCTCCTCATCCTGCTGTTCACATTCTGACATGATGAGACCAAGAAAAAACTTACAATTGATCAATGTGTCATGACAACTCATCAGCATCCTGCAATCGAGGGGGTCAACGAGATCAATTAGAAAGATATCTTCGGAACTCACCAAGAAAATGGGTGCAAGCCAAAAAATTGAATCAATATAGACAAAATAAGGCTGCACTCCAGTATGCTCAAAAACTTTAGAATATCTTCAAGATTTTATTGAATGACATAATTAATAATCCGGCTTCATCAATACAAGATCATATTTGTTATCACTCTTTTTGGTCACAAACATTCAGATATTCAGATAGATTTATGTATTAGGTACGTTTCGGTCCTTTGTTGGACCTCTCAACCGAATCTTTAACAGGTTTTTTTCTTTTCTTTTTATTCAAGTCATTATTTCTTATTATACCTGCCTGATCTCATATCGATGTGTGTATGAAGCCGGAACTGGGGGTCAATGAGATGACAGACTGAGCCCCTTTCCTCTAACTACTAAGATGTCGTATTTGCATTCAACTGGGGCATCTAAGGACATTTAATGGCCCAAATCCATGTTATTTCCATCTTGGCTGTTGAGGTAAGGCGTTAGCTGCTGCTGAGAAGTTTCTGAGTATTTAAAGAAAATCTGCAAGAACTACAAGCAGCTGGGAGGTGAGGAAACTGATATTATACAAGGCCTTATGTATGACATGGACTACTGATTTATGCAAGATATTGTAGATATGACTTCATTTTACAGACTTGTGGATTTTAGGCTGCATTTAGAGGTTTCCTATTCTAGGAAAAGTAAGAGGGTTTTTATGGGGCTGGGACAATAGAATAAGGACCATTGTTAATATATCTGGCATAAAGTAAAACCGATCCTGTCCCTCACCCTACCTGATCACCCCAAAAGGGGCAGCTCCACTATAAATAAATACCCCTACAAACACCCTACCAATTTTTATGGAGAAAATAACCATAAAACAAAAGGTTGTTGTCCCATTCAGGTCCTGAGCTTTTCCCTCTTTTTTGACCAAAGGGTTCATCAGGGGACTAATATCCAGTTATTATATAGGAAATAATGATACAACAACCCACAATGATGTAGGGAATAGTACGAAACCGTTGTGTGATGACACCAAGTGGCACCCACAGATGATGAAGAGGCACTGAAGAGGTTTTCTCCATAAAAAGTGGTAGGGTGTATGTAAGGGTATTCATTTATAATGGAGTCGCCCCTTTTGAGGCGATTAACCCGCTGTCAGGTAGGGTGGGGCTAAGGGACAGGATAGGTTTTAGTTTATGCTATATGTTTTAACAAGGGCCCTGACCCATAAAAACCCTCTGTTTTTTCCTTCTGTAGTTCGTAGATAATGCAGATGACCGGTGGATGCTTTTACATCACAATGTACATAGATACTAATGACAACAAATGGGGCTCAGCTTTTATTTTTCCAGAGCACTATATGAAATAAAAGCTGAACTCTGATTTGTTGCTATAGGCAACAAAGAAAGTCTTTGTAACAGACCTAGGTAGTGGATCCGCTGGGTCACCGCAAGCGGTGGTAGAAGCCGCACCAGGGAGTGGAGTCTAAGTGAGTCCCGGTTTTCACCAGAGCCCGCCGCAAAGTGGGATGGACTTGCTGCGGCGGGATACCACCAGGTCGCGACTGATGCGACTTGCTTGCGGTGGCAGCCGAGGTGCAACGAAGTACCAAATCGACAGGCAAAATCGTAGTCGGGGACGGACCAAGAGGTCAGGGCAGGCAGCAAAGGTTCGTGGTCAGAAGACGTAAGCCGGAGGAACTGGTACACGGATCTTACAACCGGAACGTAAAGCAGGCTTCCTCGCATAGGATAAGGCACTACGGATTCTGCAGAGTCCAGGAAGAGGTGGAGCCCTTATGTAGAGTCAGCGACCGGCAACCCCAATTTCCGGCGCATTGTCCCTTTAAATCCGGAAGAACTGCCGCGCGCGCCCTAGGGTGCGGGGATGTGCGCACCGTCCGGCAGACAGGAGAGAAGCATCAGGAGCGTGGTTAGGCGAGTCTGTGCGCCCGTGGGAGCGAGCGCCCCTGCAGTCCACGTCGCAACGCTCCCCGAGCGCAGCAGGAACGGGGCAGGAGCGAGTGCGCCCGCAACCCGGGCCCTGGGCTGCGGCGCCACTCGTGACAGTACCCCCCCGTTTGTCTCCCACTACCTCTTGTCTGAAGTATTTTCCGAAGCAGTTCCTGGTCCTAGATGTTTTCCTCCGGTTCCCACGATCTTTCTTCCGGCCAGAATCCCTTCCAATCAACAAGAAAGTGACGTTTCCCCCTGATCGTCTTCATGGCCAGAATTTCTTTCACCGTAAAGACATCCGAGGTATCAGTTGTCGGAGAAGGAGGTGACACCCCACGAGAATACCTGTTTAGGAGGAGTGGCTTGAGCAGGGAAACGAAGGAATTCGGGATACGCATGGAGGGGGGAAGCCGGAGCCTGTAGGACACCGGGTTGATTTTCTTTAGGACCATAAAAAAAAAAAAAAAGGACCAAGGTAGCGGGGCCCCAACTTATAGGATGGACTCTTTAGACGGATATACCTGGAAGACAGCCAGACATCTCCGGGAGCAAACGAGGGCAGAGACCTCCTGTGCTTATCAGTTTGCAGCTTCATCTGGGCAGAAGCCTGATGCAACGATCGTCGGGTGTTGCTCCAGATGGCCTTTAGGTCCTGAACCACGGAGTCCACGTCAGGGACGTCAGAGACCGTTGACAGAGGGAGGGGTGGGCGGGGATTTAGACCATAAACCACAAAGAACGGAGAGGCACCCGCTGACTCAGAATCCAGGGACTTGTAGGCAAATTCCGCCCAAGGTAACAAACCCGACCAATCGTCTTGCTGGGCCGAGAAAAAATGTCGTAAATAATTCTCCAGGACCTGATTGACTCTCCACCTGGCCATTAGTCTGCGGGTGATACGCCGAAGAGAAGTCCAGATCCACTTTCAGCTTATGAACAGAGGGACCGCCAGAATCTAGAGACAAATTGCACACCATGATCCGACACAATGTGACGAGGAAGGCCATGAAGACGGAAGATGTGCTGGAAGAACAGGGACTCCAAACGGGGCGCAGAGGGCAAACCAACAAGTGGTACAAAGTGTGCCATTTTGGAAAAGCGGTCGACGATGACCAAATGACGGTATTACCAGCCGACAACGGAAGATCCGTGACAAAATCCATGGCAATATGGGACCATGGGTGGTCCGGAATGGGCAGTGGCAGAAGCAACCCCGCCGGGCACACAAAGAACATGCCTCCACAAAGTCCTTGACGTCCTTGCCCAGGTCAGGCCACCAATAGTAACGACCAATGAGCTGCGCCGCCTTCCGTATTCCCAGGTGACCGTCAATCCGCGAGTAATGCCCCCACTTCAGGATCCTCTTCCGAAGTGCCGGACGTACGTAAGACTCCCCCGGAGGTATCTGCCGAAGATCCAACGGGGCCGCCACAATCATACGGTTAGGCGGAATAATGTGGCTAGGAGGGGATTCTTCACCCACAGTGTCCGAAGCCCGAGAAAGAGCATCGGGTTTAACGTTCTTCTCGGCCTGGCGGAAATGGAAAACAAAGTTAAACCGCGAGAAAAACAAGGACCAACGAGCCTGCCGAGGATTAAGACGTTGCGCTGTCTGGAGGTATGCCAGGTTCTTGTGGTCCGAATAAATGGTAACAGGGTGGCGAGCCCCCTCAAGCAGATGGCGCCATTCTTCTAGGGCCATCTTGATGGCCAACAACTCGCGGTCCCCAATCGTATAGTTCTTTTCGGCCGGAGAGAATGTTTTAGAAAAGAACCCACACGTGATTGTCTTGCCCTTGGAATCTCGCTGAGAGAGCACTGCCCCTGCTCCCACTGAAGACACGTCCACCTCCAGGAAGACGGCTTCTCGGTATCCGGGCGAGACAGGACAGGAGCAGTGGCAAAAGCTTCCTTGAGCCAAGAGAATGCGTTTTCCGCCATCTGTGGCCACAACCTAGGGTTGCTCGCCTTCTTCCTCAGGGCCACAATAGGAGCCAACAACGTCGACAAATGTGGGATAAACTGGCGGTAATAGTTCGCAAAGCCCAAGAACCGCTGGATAGCCCGAAGGCCGATCAGCCGAGGCCACTGCAGGACTGCGGAAAGCTTGGCCAGGTCCATCTGAAGTCCCTTGTCAGAGACAATATACCCTAAGAAGGGCAGACTGGACTGGTGGAACTGGCACTTCTCTAACTTGGTGTACAGGCGATTCTCACGAAGACGTCTAAGGACCTGGCGCACATGGAGACGATGGGACTTGAGGTCAGGGGAGAAGACTAGAATGTGGTCCAGGTACAAGACCACACAGGAATACAAGAGGTCCCTGAAGATCTCATTAACGAAGCCCTGTTAGACCGCGGGAGCGTTGCAGAGGCTGAAGGGCATGACTAAATACTCGAAGTGCCCATCCCGAGTGTTGGATGCCGTCTTCCATTCGTCGCCTTCTCTAATTTGGATGAGATTATAGGCCCCCCGCAAATCCAGCTTGGAGAAAACCTGGGCGCCGCGGAGCTGATCGAAAAGTTCCGTGATCAGAGGCAGCGGGTCGCGGTTCTTCACCGTGATTTTATTTAGGCCACGGTAGTCGATGCACGGACGTAAAGAGCCATCTTTTTTCTCGACGAAAAAGAATCCGGCACCGGCTGGAGACGTGGACATACGGATAAAGCCCCTCTTGAGGTTCTCCCGTATATAGGCCGACATGGCTTTGGTCTCAGGCACAGACAGCGAGTAAACTCTGCCACGAGGAGGGCTTGTGCCAGGCAACAGGTCGATGGGGCAATCGTAGGAACGATGCGGTGGCGAAGTCTCCGCCTCCTTTTCTGAAAATACATCCGCGAAGTCTTGGTACTCCGGAGGCAGACCCGACAGGGGTTTAGGAGGCGTTGGCGGAGAAGTGGGGAGCACCGGGCGAGGTGCCACAAGACAATGGGACTGCCAGTCTTGTCCCCAACGCGTTACTTCGCCCATTTCCCAACTCAGCATAGGGGCATGGCGCTGCAGCCATGGGAGCCCCAAGAGGATTGCTGAGGAGGAGTGAGGCAGCACGTAGAACGCAATCTTCTCTGTGTGGAGTGCCCCCACCTGCATAGACACTGGCACCGTATGGTAGCGGATGATGTCTCGTAGAATCTCACCATTCACGGAAGAGATGGCTAAAGGCTTGGCGAGACGGACCACGGGAAGGCGAAGCTTCGTCACCAGAGCAGCGTCCATGAAATTTCCAGCAGAACCGGAGTCAAGAAAGGCTGGAACTTGAACTTGGGCTCCAGAACAGGACACGATCAAAACCGGCATGGTTAGTCAAGGAGAGGAACTATTCACACCTAGGGACGCCTCTCCCACGTGAACTAGGTGCGTGCGTTTCCCGCACGTGGGCGCAGGGTACAGTCTCGTAGGAAATGCTCCGGACTGGCGCAATACAGACACAGCCTCTCCGCACAACGTCGAGACCACTCCTGTTCAGTAATCTGGATGCGGTCAATTTGCATGGGCCCTTCCCCCGTGTGCTGCGGAAGGGGTAACGGAGGTCTTTGGAACACCGGAGCCAGACGGGGGAACCGGCGAGGCTGAACCGAGTCTCGTTCCCGACGGAGCTCCTCTTGTCTCTTGGAGAAGCGCACGTCGATACGGGTGGCCAAATGGATGAGCTCAGGAGATCTCTTGCGGCCAGTGCATCCTTAATAATAATAATCTTTATTTATATAGCGCCAACATATTTCGCAGCACTTTACATCCTTAAGCCGTCTGGAGAGGCCCTTCTTGAAGGTAGCGCATAATTCCGCCTCATTCCATGATAGATCTGAGGCCAGCGTGCGGAATTGGATGGCGTACTCTCCTACGGAAGTATCCTTTTGGCGCAGGTTCAACAGTGCGATTTCCGCGGAAGAAGAGCGTGCTGGTTCTTCATATACGGCTCTGAAGTCTGGCAGGAAGGTCTGCAGATCCGCCGTCACTGGATCGCCCCTGTCCCAGAGGGGAGTGGCCCAGGCCAGGGCCTTCCCAGACAGCAGGCTGACCACGAAGGCTACCCTAGAGCGTTCGGATGGGAACTGGTCGGCCATCAGTTCAACGTGCATGGAGCACTGCGTAACAAATCCCCTGCAGAGTTTCGGATCGCCGTCAAACTTAGAAGGAAGCGGAAACCGGAGTTTGGGTCCCAGGGAGGCAGAGGGAGCGGCTGGAATAGGAGGAACCACAGGCGGAGATGAGGGCTGCTGCTGAGCGTTAATCAGTTGCTGCATCATGGCGGTCAATTGGTCCAACTGCTGCGCCTGTTGTGCCAGTTGCTGGGACTGCTGAGCCACAATAGTCATAAGGTCCTCCACACTGGGTAACGGCACCTTGGCGGGATCCATGGCCGAATCCAACTGTAATGGACCTAGGTAGTGGATCCGCTGGGTCACCGCAAGCGGTGGTAGAAGCCACACCAGGGAGCGGAGTCTAAGTGGGTCCCGGTTTTCACCAGAGCCCGCCGCAAAGCGGGATAGATTTGCTGCGGTGGGATTCCACCAGGTCACTACCCCTGATGCGACTTGCTTGCGGTGGCAGCCGAGGTGCAATGAAGTACTAAATCGACAGGCAAACTCGTAGTCGGGGACGGGCCAAGAAGTCAGGGCAGGCAGCAAAGGTTCGTGGTCAGGAGACGTAAGCCGGAGGAACTAATATACGGATCTGGCAACCGGAACATAAAGCAGGCTTCCCCACATAGGATAAGGCACTACGGATTCAGCAGAGTCCAGGAAGAGGTGGAGCCCTTATGTAGAGTCAGCGACCGGAAACCCCAATTTCCGGCGCACTGTCCCTTTTTAATCCGGAAGAGCCGCCGCACGCGCGCCCTGGGAAGTGGGGACGCGTGCACCGGCCGGCAGACAGGAGAGAAGCATCAGGAGCATGGTTAGGCGAGTCCGTTCGCCCGTGGGAGCGAGCGATCCTGCAGTCTGCGGCGCAACGCTCCCCGAGCGCAGCAGGAACAGGTGCGCCCGCAGCCCAGACCCTGGGCTGCGGTGCCACTCGTGAGTCTTACAGTCTAGACAGTTTTCATACTTAAAGCCATGAATCTGAGGACCAAAGAAAAACTGCAAAATGTGTTCTTTCCATACAGATGTTCTACCTGCATGCCTTTC
Organism: Phyllomedusa bahiana; assembly: GCA_025379985.1. Taxonomy (NCBI): domain Eukaryota; kingdom Metazoa; phylum Chordata; class Amphibia; order Anura; family Hylidae; genus Phyllomedusa; species Phyllomedusa bahiana. Next base: position 13,212 of record JAODAL010031070.1, on the reverse strand, counting down.
CTCTCACTACTGTAAAAAAGGAGATTTCTACTTATTTTTCAATGGAGAACAGACCATTGGTTACACCTGTGTATATAAGGGGGTCAGCTATAATCTTAAAGGGGATAAAGAAACCCTGATGTCCACATAGTTGCACATCTCAGTGCACCTCAATATCTGCCTGGCATTTATGGTATATCCTGTAGATATGTTCCCCATGGAAATACCACTTTAACCAACTTGCAATTATGAGACCATGCCATGCTAATAGCAATGACTCAATTTCTGGAGGCTTGTAAAAGGGAAATAATGTGAGGTGCTCTATGATTAGCTATTGGGCCATATTCTAGTAGAAAGGCCCCTACACTGTTCTTGCCCAGAGGCCCTCTATTGTCTGTGTGCACATCTGATTTGCTTCTATGTGTTCTCCAATAGTCCTTATTTCTTAACTCTGATGCTACTAAAATTCTAGTTTATGGCCTTGTCATCTCCTGTCCAGACTACTGCAACATCCTTTTATATGGCCTCCTTGTAACATTCTCACTCTCCTTCAATCCATCCTCAACTCTGCTGCTCGTCTGATCCACCTCTCTCCTCCTCTGCCTCTCCCCTCTGCCAATCCCTACACTGGCTGCCCATTGCCCAGCGTATTCATTTCAAGTAAGTAACCATGACCTACAAGGCTCTCCATATCCTGTCCCCTCCATACATCCCTGCCCTAATCTCCAGATACCTCCCCTTATGCAGTCTCTGCTTCTCATAGGACCTTCTTCTGTGTGTGTCAGCTCCACACACAACCGTCTCCAAAACTTCTCTCGTGCTTCTCCCATACTCTGGAACTCACTGCCCCAACACATCAGACTCCACACCTTTACTACTTTCAAAAGTGACCAGAAAACCCATCTCTTCAGGAGCCTCCACCCTACAATAATCCTGCTGCGCCAACACCATAATCCACATCTCCGTCCCTCACCGTCTGTCTCCTTCATCCCTTGTAGATCGTGGGCAGGGTTCTCTTCTCTCCTTTTGTATCAGTTGCTAGTTATTTAGTGATATTATTGTACTTGTTTTGGTCTTATGTATGTAACCCCCTTGCATGTACAGCTCCCTGGAATTAATGGTGCTTTAAAATAAAAATAATAATAATGAAAATAAAGTTGCATGGTTCTATATGTTCAGCAAGACCTGACCCAATCATTGCCAATATCACCTGTGCTTTGATAACTTGCAAACTATTGGATGAGTGACCACTGCTCAGTATACTTTAAACGCAGGCACCTTAGATCCTAGGGGGTTAACCTAGAGGGTGCCAAGTGTTTAGAATTGCCCAACTAACAGCATTGAGAAGTCTTTTGGTGAACATATAGCAGAACTGGAATTGGAAAGTCTACACAATGATAGTCTCTTTCGTGGAGGAGTTAAATCAATCGACTTTAGTTAATGACAGTGTTACTTATTTATATATAAAGACACAGGGTCTCCTATGCTAACTGACAAGGGCCTGCACCTTAGCTATTGATGCATTGCAGATACAATGCAGATAGGGCTGCAGTCTGGCAAAGGTCCAGCACACACCCTGTGCTATATACCCGTGTATACCACTCAGCCTCACGTGACATCGCCTTATCTCCTGGCAGTAAAGGACAGAGCTCTTCCCCATTGGCTCGATGCAAGCAGTTATGTCAATAGTGCATTAGCTGGGATGCAGCACAGAATGAGTTAAGTCAGCATTACAAGTTCTGCTTAGCTCCAAAGGAATCTGTCACCACTGCAGCCTGATAGCTGACACCCCCGGTATTATCCAGAAGATGGCGCTATTGAGCCAAGGAGCTAACACTCCAGCAGGGATTGGAGCAAGGACCTTCATTCACAGGTTGTTCTGTGAAGCAATAACAGAGTCAGGCTTAGGAACAACAAAGAGCGAAGCAGTATTTCCCGGTGGTAATTAGATCTTTGTTAATTGATTCATTCTCTGTTAACTAGAGTGACATTTAAAAACCAATGCTCGCCGCTATCACAGGAGGCTTGGATTTGGGGAAAAGCAGAAGCAAGGGTGTTGGTGTTGTTGCAGCATTGGGAAAATTACTGTCTATCACCAGAATAGCCAACTAGAAAGGGCAATTATTATTAATATAAATATTGATATTTGCATAATCAACGTCAGCTCGTTAGAGGAAAATACCTTGCTCCACCCTAAAAACTGCTACCAATGGAAGCTCCGCAAGAAGCAGATAATATCACCTGTGGTACCAGAAAGATTCTAGAAAAGAAGCTGAAGTCTAAAAGTTTCCAGATCTGTTTACTATTAAAACTTTAAAAAGTGCTCCTAACTTATACATAGTTTTACTTTGCAGTCAATAGAAAAAAACAATATGGATTTATCAATCATGCATTCCTATCTAAGACTTCTATGGCATATCCATATTCAATATCCCATAGAGTCAAAGCACCTGGGCCACCAAAAACCCCCACCCCCCACTACTGCCCTTATGGCACCCCTACCGAGGACCCCTGTCTCACTGCATGGAGAAATTGCCTTGTTTGCAAAGTTCTCTCCTTTTACTTTGGTAGTTCAGAAAACAGCTAAGAAAGTGGCTGCTTCAAAACCCAAGCTACCATTAAGAAGGACTAGGCAGCTTCCATGGGCACAAACCATTAAGGGGGCGCAAAAATCCAACCGCTTTTGAAAACTCTTTGAAGCATAATTCAAACACTGATCTGAATGCTAAGGATCTCTGCAATAAACTTTCGAAGACTTCCAAAATCCACATCAGCACAAGAAGTTCTTCTCTTTAGAATCCAACAAAAATTGGTCAATTGTTATCTAATCTCATTGTTGCAGGGAAAATACTTCCAGTATCTTGGACGAGTGGTGAAAGTAGTCTTTTCAAGTTAAAAATTTTCAAAAACTTACTTTGGCTTGATAATGTCACAAGACAGCAATATAGACCATTTCTGTTGAATACTACCAGATGATCCAACACTGGAATTGAAGGAACTAGTGGAAAATTCTGCAAGGCAAGAAAAATAAAATTTTGGTTTCAACTTTTTTGTACAATTGATACTAAATTTCTAGGCATCATGCCATTGTGAGGGTAATATTTATAATTTTATATTTATATGATTTTATATATACACTCACCGGCCACTTTATTAGGTACACCTGTCCAACTGCTCGTTAACACTTAATTTCTAATCAGCCAATCACATGGCGGCAACTCAGTGCATTTAGGCATGTAGACATGGTCAAGACAATCTCCTGCAGTTCAAACCGAGCATCAGTATGGGGAAGAAAGGTGATTTGAGTGCCTTTGAACGTGGCATGGTTGTTGGTGCCAGAAGGGCTGGTCTGAGTATTTCAGAAACTGCTGATCTCCTGGGATTTTCAGGCACAACCATCTCTAGGGTTTACAGAGAATGGTCCGAAAAAGAAAAAACATCCACTGAGCGGCAGTCCTGTGGGCGGAAATGCCTTGTTGATGCCAGAGGTCAAGGAGAATGGGCAGACTGGTTCGAGCTGATAGAAAGGCAACAGTGACTCAAATAGCCACCCGTTACAACCAAGGTAGGCAGAAGAGCATCTCTGAACACACAGTATGGCGAACTTTGAGGCAGATGGGCTACAGCAGCAGAAGACCACACCGGGTGCCACTCCTTTCAGCTAAGAACAGGAAACTGAGGCTCCAATTTGCCCAAGCTCATCGAAATTGGACAGTAGAAGATTGGAAAAACGTTGCCTGGTCTGATGAGTCTCGATTTCTGCTGCGACATTCGGATGGTAGGGTCAGAATTTGGCGTCAACAACATGAAAGCATGGATCCATCCTGCCTTGTATCAACGGTTCAGGCTGGTGGTGGTGGTGTCATGGTGTGGGGAATATTTTCTTGGCACTCTTTGGGCCCCTTGGTACCAATTGAGCATCGTTGCAACACCTTGTTGAATCTATGCCACGAAGAATTGAAGCAGTTCTGAAGGCAAAAGGGGGTCCAACCCGTTACTAGCATGGTGTACCTAATAAAGTGGCCGGTGAGTGTATATACTCTTTATATACTTTTCTTTGTCCTCTCCAAAGAACACTGATGTCTTTGGAATTTTAATAAACATGGGGCCCCCTCATCCAATAATTGGAAACATATGGCCTGGAGGTATATTTAAAGGAACAAGGTTCTTTGTTTCAGTAAGGAAACACCCAGAGGTGAGCTCCATATGGAAATGTTAACTTTAAACCAACGTATAGGAACTAGATAGCTATTTTAAGGTAAAAACAGATTGACTAATGTATTCTCGCCGAAGAAGGAGGATTATAAAAAGTTAGAACCAACTTGGAGCCGAGGGGAGGGGGGGGGGGGGGGTCACAATTTTAAATTTTATAAGCAATATGCTGTATACAGTGTGTCTCACAATACTAGCATTGAATAAAACCTGGATATTTTTAATTTGAAAACCCGATCAACATCTGAAATGCTTTATTAAGCTACCGCACCATGTGTGGCATTTCTTTTGGGGAAACAATAGGTATGGAAATGTTATAAAGAAGGGTAAGTGGATGTCACTTTTTGGGGCTGGAGGGCCCACTGATGATACTTATTTTTTTGCAAATACTATATGTGTGACACTATAACTGGTAATCGGTGGCTGGGATAGGAGCCAAGGTACTGTCTGGGTCACAGAGGTGGCATGTGAATCTTCTAGATCATTAAAAAAGATCAGAAAGTCAGAGACAATGATTATGAATGTGCAAAATTACATTAGTGAATGTCCATCACGAGCTGATGCTCGGCCTCGGCTCGCTATACGGAGGAAGATTTCCAGTGATTCTACAGTGGGAAAGTGGTTCATCACTCACTGACTGACAAAACACTCAATAATTATCCTGTATACAATTTTTACCTTGTAAAAACCAAATGAGAATTTTCATTGTTTACTGCCTGATCTGATAAATCTGCATATTTTATTGCTTTCAGAATAATTTCCCTTCAAAAGAAAGAACTAAAAACAAATTGAATGTAGCAGCCGAAGGGTAATCCAAGCGCTCAAGATTTTTTAAAAGAAGATTAAAAACATACACTCGGAATATATCCAAATTGTGATTTATTCATTAAAAATATTTAAGAAATAATAACGCGTTTCCCGGAGCGCGCAAGACTCTACTTCATCAGGTCAATACTAACGATAACGGACAAAAGAAATACATATGTTCAAAAGTAGCATGTCTCTGCCTCAATATGAAAATGATCTTTAAAAAAGTGATTTAAATACCTATACTACTATTATTCAAAATATTAATTACTCTCAATACATAGATTCAACTAAAAAGAAGTTTTTAAAATCATTATTTAAGAATCCTAAGTTTTTAGATAGTTTGAAAATATATCACGTGGTTGGACATTTAAGGTAAAAGTACTAAAGTGAAATGTGACGGTAACCCGCCCTCGAAGGTACCATAACTAGTAAACTTAATAGATTTTTTGCTATTCAGTTTACTAGTTACGGAAGGTCTTAAGTAATTACTTGTACTTCCCACAGGGGCACCATTAGGGCAGTGTTGGCAGTACTCCTAATCAAATTTTTAAGGAAGAAGACCCATGATATGTGCAATATTGTGCAAGATAGGAACTGACAGGGGCGTTGCTTATGTTCCTAAATATTTGGACTGGGTGCCCTGTGAGTTACGTTTTGCTCAATAGGGCTGGATTCACGCAGCATTTTAAACATCACATTGTGAACTGCAACATGTATTTTCACAGATTAAAAAAGGTATGTTCTTGTTACGAATGTAACACTAATTCCACATAAATATTGTCCATCACCTCAGCAGTACACGTACAATCAAAACCAGCTCTGACAAATTTACTTTTTCAAAAAGCTCATCTAGGTATGATAATGTAATACCTTATAAATAATAGTCATTTACCAAATAATACACCTATACAAGTAGAAAATATACCATATATATGATTGTTACTAAAGAAAATCCTACAATAACAAGACCCAATAATATTACTACTTAAGGACCAAATAATACTGCCAAAATATGACCAAATGCGACCACCACCATGTGTCAGCCAGTTGTATGCTGACGTTCTGCAGACATATACAGTATTTCTGCCATACAGTAAACAGATAGTGGTAGATACCAGTTGTACACAGGCGCTCTTCAGACATATGCAATATCTCACACAATTGTGTACACCCCTCACATTTTTGTAAATATTGTATCATATCTTTTCATGGGACAACACTGAAGATATGATACAATGTAGCGTAGTCAGTGTGCAGCTTGTATAACAGTGTAAATTTGTTGTGCCCTCAAAATAACTCAACACACAGTCTTCAATGTCTAAACCGCTGGCAACAAAAGTGATTCACCTCTAAGAAAAATGGATAAATTGTGCCCAATTTGCCATTTTCCCACCACAATGTCATGTGACACATTTGTGTTACAAGCTCTGAGGTGTGATTGGGGGGCAGGTGTGTTAAATGTGGTGTTATCACTCTCACACTCACTCTCATGGTCACTGGAAGTTCAACATGGCACCTCATGGCAAAGAACTGTCTGAGGATCTGAATAAAAGAATTGTTGCTCTAAAGATGGCCTAGGCCATAAGAAGATTGCCTTAAACTGAGCTGCTGCACAGTGGCCAAGACCATACAGCGGTTTAACAAAACAGCTTCCACTCAGAACAGGCCTCGCCATGGTTGAGTACACATGTTTAGCGTCATATCCTAAGATTGTCTTTTTAAAATAGATGTGCAAGAGTTGCCACCATTGCTACAGAGTTTAAAGGGGTGGAGAACCAGCATGTAACTGCTCAGACCATACGCCGCACACTGCATGAAATTGGTCTGCATGGCTGTCATCCCAGAAGGAAGCTTCTTCTAAAGATGATGCACAAGAAAGCCTGCAAACAGTTTGCTGAAGACAAGCAGACAAAGGACATGGATCACTGGAACTATGTCCTGCGGTCTGATGAGACCAAGATAAACTTTTCTGGTTCAGATGGTGTCAAGTGTTTGGCAACAACTAGTTAAGTACAAAGACAAGTGTATCTTGCCTACAGTCAAGCATAGCGATGGGAGTGTAATGGTTTGGGCTGCATGAGTGGTACAGACAGTGTACAGACAGAGGAGCTACAGTTCATTGAGGGAACCATGAATACCAACATGTGCTGTGACATACTGAAGCAGAGCATGATCCCCTCCCTTCTGGACCACAGGGCAGTATTCCAACATGATAACAACCCCAAACACCTCCAAGATGACCACTGCCTTGTTAAAGAAAATGAGGGTAAAGGTGCTGGACTGGCCAAGCATGTCTCCAGCCCTAAACCCTATTGTGCATCTGTGAGGCCTCCTCAAATGGAAGGTGGAGGATCCACCAGCTTTGTGATGTTGTCATGGAGGAGGGAAGAGGAGCCCAGTGGCTGCAACCTCTGAGGCTCTAGTGACCTCCATAGAGTTAAGGCAGTGCTGGAAAATAATGGTGGTCACACACAATATTGATGCTTTGGGCACAATTTGTTCATTGTCACTTGGTCGTGTACTCACATTTGTTACTAGTGGTTTAGACATTAATGGCTGTGTGTTGAATTATTCTGAGGGCACGCCAAACTTGTACTATTATACAAGCTGTACACTGACTACTTTACATTGTTTCAAAGTGTTGTCCCATGAAAAGATGTAATGCAATATTTACTAAAATGTGAGGGGTGTACTGACTTTTGTGAGATACTGTAAGTAATAACAATGCACTTACATTAACTGACTTACAGATGACTTATTTTCTCCTTTCTTTTTGATCCCCATCCGGCTCAGACTGCCATGATGTCTTCTCCTGGCTATGGCTCGTCTCTTCAGAATTTATCAAACAAACATTTTAGAATCCTCACTTTTCCAGCACCTATATCCCTACCTACTGGGGGTGGGAAGGGGAGTTATATACAGTATGTACCTACCTGATGGGGGTTCATATAGGAAAGCATGGTGACACCCCATCCTCTGAGCAACCTACAATAGAAAAACTGGGTACCAGCTGTTACCGATCAGTCCTGGGTCCTCTATTCTTCTCTCTCTAGACCCTTGGTGAACTCATAGCATCACATGTTTTTCAGTACCACTTCTATTCTGACAACACTCACATCTAAATCTCTGGCCTGGATGTTATCTCTCTGCTTTACAGGATCCCTGAGTGTCTATTGACAATATCCTCCTTCTCCTCCCGCTTCCTTAAACTCAATATCCCACCCAATCTCTTCATCAGATTTGTCCATCACAGTCAATGGCTCCATGCTTTCCCCAGTACCATGCTGCCTTGGGATTACCCATGACTCCGCCCTGTCTTTCAAACTGAATCCATTCCTTTCTTGACTTTGAATTACAGAAAATGCTTGTTTATTCCCTAATCTACTGGAACATCCCTTTCTGTGGCCTCCCAGTCAACACTTTTGCTCCCCTTCTCCCCATCATTAACTCAGCTGCCCCGCTGATCCACCTCTTTCCTCCCCTCTGCCTCTCCCTTCACTGGTCACCCATTGCCCAGCGAATTAATTTCACCTTACCAACAATCACCTCCAAGGCTCTCCATAACCTCTCCCCTCCATACATCTCTGCTGTAATCTCCAGATATCTCCTATCACACAAACTCTCATCCTCTTCCCTGCTCACCTCTTGACAGCTGCTCACACAACCGTCTCCAAGACTTCCCCTGTGCTTCCCCCACACTCTGGAACTCACTGCCCCAACACATCAGACTCTCTGCCACCTTCATCAGTTCCAAAAGCAACCTGAAAATCATCTTTTTAGGAGCCTACAAATATGAACTCTGCTACCTCTGCACCATAGTACACACATATCCGTCCCTCACCTTCTGTCTCCACTTTCCCATTGTACATTGTAAGCTCTTGTGGGCAGGGATCTCTCCTTCCGTATCAGTGTGTTACTTAGTGTTATTGTATTTGTCTTATATTATGCACCAGAGCCCTTTGGCTTGTACAACGCCCTGGAATTAGAGGTGTTCAACAAATAAATAATACTAATAACAACCTTCTGCATTATTTACCAGGATGTCCTATGCCCAGCAGGTTTTACTGCACCTATAAAAGAATGCTCCATCAGATGCCATATATCAGACTGATTTTAGTACTTCTAGAAAATGGTTCGAAACTTGGCCTGCCAGAATAGGGTGGATAATTCTAATACTGCACACTACCTTACAGTGCACTATATAACGGGCTAAATGCACAGTCATGTAAACTTGATATAGGCATTTGTCTAATGAAACCTTTCATGTGCAATCTGAGATGCATTAGTGACTATAATAAAAAATGTCATGATCATGTAAAAAAATGGAGAGCTTCTCAAGAAAAAAAGAGGCTCATTGCTGAGCTTGAAAAAAATTTAAAAAAATCATGTGATTTCTATCATCTTGCATTATCTCTGTGGCTTTGCTCTATCATTGCCTTGCTATTTCCCTATCTCTTATCTTCTCCGGCTAATTAAATGATCTGAAGCTAAAAGTGTTTGTATAGACAGGCCTATGGGCTGATGAAATTGTTATCTGCCGGATTGTCTGCTCAGTTTATCTTGACCTTGCCAAGGTCATTGTGGGAGGCCATGCATAGATACAGAAGATGGAGGAGCAGAGTAGACTGTCAGAAAGTGAGAGAGAATCCTCTCTGGGGTCTACAAGGAAGAGAATTATCTTGTGAAAAAGATACGGACAGCAGATTCGAGGAATTTTTGTACAGTAACAAGATATTGATTTTAGTGACTTCATCAGCAAAAGTCTTCCACCAACAGTCTGCAGATTCAATGTGAATAGAAAAATGTCAGCTTTGGAAATACTTATCTGCCAGAGAGTTGTTACTAGATAATACTATGCCTCTGCTCAACAATACCCTAGACCAGCAGGGACGTTATCATTAACCCCTTTAATACCCTATATTACCAGGAATATTAACTATAACACCTTCATTGTCATAAAGCAGCAGAGATATTGTGATCAAACTTCCTCACTGACCTAAACCACCAGAGAGGTAACCACTAACCACCTCCTGAGGTGTTACCATTAATCCCTTAACTGCCTCCGACCACCAGGGATGTTAATATTACCCTCACTACCGCCACAGACCACCAGAGTTCCTCACCTAACAGGCTGATACTCCCCTCTTGAGGCGTTGTGTTTCCGTGTTTAAAAAAACAAGTACCTCCTCTGTGATGTCATCGCTCCACCTCCCATGCACGTTCCTGATATTCAGTCTCTGTACAAACATTGTTTTGCTAATCCACAGAGGAGAACTGTATTGTGCACAAGCTATATGCATTTTTTTTTCTCCCTCTTATTTGCTCAGGAGAGAAGATAAGCTCAGGCAGCCTTCTTTCATTCCTTCAGGCTGCAGGGAGAGAGGGAGGAGGGCTGAGCATAGAGCGTCTGCATGTTTACTCAGGTAATTACATTACAACCAGTGGATTCTCTATACAAAAGATACAAGATCTTTCTCCCCAGTCCCTTCAAAGCTCGTTCTTGTTCCCTGCCTCAGATAAGAAGTAAAAAAAACGCAAGCAAGGCCAGATCAGCTCCTGTCAGCTCGTGGTCATGTCTAATGTAAACTGTCAGGAAACCAAGGGCATGTAAGTCAGGCTGTAGCTCTCAGAGGCTTCACTTTTTTTTTGATGACATATATTTAGAAAAGTGATTAAATATCCATTTTGGAGGATCCCACGTCAACATTAGATCGTGGCAAAACCCCTTTAAGCCCCTAGTCAGATCACCAGACATGTTATAATTAGATATTACCATGAGTGTATGTGATGCATGCACTGTACATACTTATTGCAGGACTACTGAACAGCGGGGAAGGATACCTGGCAGCACCATCATGTTGGATTGTTGTCAATGGCAAGATGATACAGAGCTTTCTGGGCTGACGGTCACTGGAAAAGGTGCAGGTACTGGCATAAGCCCAGGAGGGGCCTGGACTGAGCAAAGAAACATGCTGAATGATGTCAATGAACTGCAGTACTATGCCAAGTCAGAAGAGCCTTGGGTTGTTGCTGAAAGGTTGGGGTTTGGCTTCAAATGGGGAGAGTACACACAGCCTTGTGAGAGGTCAAAAGAGGTTGCTGTTCCTCTGTTTACTGAAAAATAGACATTATGCAACCACCCAATTGTAGAACCTGTCTTCCCTACTCCCTTGGGGTTGGTGCAGTGGAGAGGGGGTGCACCTAATGTCAGGGTTATGATGGTAATGATCCCCCGGGGCTTACCCTAACACAGTCGTCCACTGGTCCTGATGGTGTTTTGGGGTGCCCTTGATGTTTTGGTGCAGTGAACACCAGAGGACACAGACAGGTCTGGGAGAAAAATTTCAGGCTATTTGATAGCAGCAAACATATATATACAGCATATAGGAAATCTTTCACTTCAGCTGAGGTAGATGCATAAAATCTTTACAACACCAATCAGGAAAGGCTACTTCAGGGTAGCCTGGAGCAGGAGTAACTAATACCACTTCAAGAGCTTCTCTGTACAAGTACAGGAGTCTGCAGTGCCGAATGTGTGGTGCAGGTCTAATCCCAAACAAGAAAACATGGAGTATACTCTGCACAATCTTCATGGTAAACATGCTCTATGTCATCTACTCATAAATCTCTTTCAGGTTTCTCTGACTGAAGAAAGTAGATTTGCACTCCAGCGTCTTCAAACAAAAGCTCACAATAAAGGAGCTGAGTGCAAATCTACTTTCTTCTGTTGCTTCTGCTGGAGTCCTACAATCTCTGTGCGTCCTACGTTCCGGGTGAGCTGAAAATTCATCTCTTTTTCTCTGATTAGGTCACTATAGGAGATGCTGAAGTGGCTGCTTAATTCCCAGATGATTAAGGTGCCTGGATCTAGGTTCCATCTGGCATAATACCTAGGATTCCTTCTTCAGGGATGCTGAAGAACTGGAATAACTTCAACCAACTCCTTGGCTGTGCTCTAACTGGACTTTTTTCTGTCTATCTATACTACCAACCAGGCCTATAAATAACCTTTGACTCTTCCCCTATCTTCTAGGCTACTCCATCACTACTGCTTAAAGTGGTTTTGCCACAAGCTCATTTCATACCTCCTGCATCCAGCTCTTCAGCTCTGTGTGCTCAGAAGCGGGCGTGTGTGATTTGATTTAATTACATATCATGTGACCCTGCAGGATGACATCACCAGGCCTTTCCTCTCTGTAGTCAGAGAGGTCTGTTTATGTATAGAATTGTAAGTAGCTACACTGTAGCTCAGAGGTAACATTTTTGCTTTACAGCACAAGGGTCCTTGGTTCAAATCACTGCAGGAACTTAACCTGTGGATATTTTTTTTCCTCTTTATCAATGCACAAACCTCACTGAGGGTTCTCTTTTTTATTTGCACTGTTTGACTTATTACTAACTAGTCCACAGGACAGGAGTAGAATGACAGCACCTGGGGTTTGAACACTCAGTAGCTACCTGAGAAAAGTGGTGATGTCTGAGCATGTGCGACCAGGAGTGTGGAGCTCTCAGCCCTGGTCGTATCCCCTGGAGACGAGCTGTAAACAATGGATCAATAAAGGAGCAGCTAAAACAAAAACGGTGCAGAATTTTAATAATGATGAATGGTGAAAATGTTTATTATTTAATTTTCAAACTTCCCACGTCAATTTTACTTCGTGGCAAAACCCCTTTAAGGCTGCACAATGTCTTGACAATTAACTATTAAAATGCTGGGATAACTGTAAGGGACCGGTCAGGGACACACGAGAAGACACAGACAGAGTGAGGCCCTGACGCTTGTCCCAACCACTGTCCCTGCCTTTTGGGGTTACCCGACTCCTTAAAAGGCCGGCCCCAACCAGAAGACTGAACGCTATGCTGAATACGTGGACACACAAGACACAGACAAACGAATACAAAACACAATAAGGGAACGTCAGGCAAGCAAGGTTGGCAGCAAGCGGGCAGCGCAGTACAAAATCGGGAGACAGAGAGAAAAACGTAAGACAAGCCAAGTCAGTAACTGTCGGGCAATGCGGTGCAAAATCAGGAGGAGAAGGATAGTCAAAAGCCAAGCAAAGTCAGGAAACCAGAAAATCCAACAAGAGAACAACAAGCACAGGTATAGGAAGGACCCAATATAACAGGCACAGGGGACAGGTAAGGGAATCCTTACATAGGGAACTGGTGAACACAGAGCAGAGGGGATAGGTGGAAAGAAACCAAAAC